>SJYC01147065.1:0-19484 GCA_006408675.1 Madoqua kirkii | reverse complement strand
AATGAAAACTGACCTTCTCCAGTCCCTGTCTCTTATACACATCTCTTTGAGAGGGATTATTTTATTCATTTTATTTTCAGATAATTCATTGTTTATGTACAGAAATATGAATGATTTCTGTACATTGACTTTGCATCTTTTGCCTTGACTGAATTCACATTTTAGTTGTAAAGAGTACTTTTAGTTAGGGTTTTTCTACATATATGATCATGTCTTCTGCAGCAATAATTTTATTTCTTTCTTCGTTACTTTCCAAAACTTTAAGTTCTACTTCTTTTTTCCCGTATTTCAAACTTAAAATGATTTTCTCTTCTAGAAATTTTACTCTAAAGCATCAGGAGGAACAGGGCCATTCCAAACAATACTTTGCTCAGCTAAATATTCAATGCTATCACTTACAATTTCAACTTTCCACAAAATGCTGGAAAACAGATACAATTCAGTCAAGACCTTTGCCAACTTACAAAAGGATGATCTTTCCTCCAGTGTCCAATAATATGTTCATCATTTCTATCTGACACTTCAATAGAATGGGGTGTACCATCCATGTTTCTGCCCACATTCTGTGCCCAAATACTTATGTATTCTCTAGGAAGACTGAGACTTTCTGTACAGCTACCTTCTTTTCTTTCTAAGACCGCACTAGAATTGTCCCTAATGGTTCATTCACAGCAATATGGACTTATTTTCCAGTATACACCTCATTTAACCTCTACCCATTTCCCCATTTTAAAGCTGCTTCTCCATTTTCTTTTTCTTTTTTTTTTTTTAAGTTAAAGAAATACAGTCCATTTTCATCTATCTCTTACATTAGCAACTGTATTTTTGATACAAAATTTGTGCCTTAGTTTCTTGCTATAACAAAAAAGTGCCATAAACTGGGTGACATATAAGCAATAACCATTTATTTCGTGGCATCTGATGACAGCCAGCTTCTTGGCTCATAAACTGCTATCATTTTGCCATGACCTCTGTGACAGGGCAAATCTGGTGTTTCTTTTATAAGTGCACTAATTTTATTCGTGAGAACTCCAACTCATGACCTAATGCTCCTCAAAGTCTCCACCTCCAGATATCATCACATTGGGGAATAAGTTTCAACATATAAATTTGGATGGGACACAAATATTCAGTCTACTACAATTTTTCAAGATGGCTTCCTCAGATGATGATGGGATTGAAGAAGTCTGAACACTCCTGTTTCTCTGAAACCCCTGAAAAACTCTGTTTCTCTCTTAAGGCTCTTATTTCACAATATCTGGCTGTGTTATTATTACTATAAGCTGGACAACTTTGATTTGATACATTAGTTCAGTTCAGTCACTCAGTCATGTCTGACTCTTTGCAATCTCATGAATGGCAGAACGCCAGGCCTCCCTGTTCATCACCATCTCCAGGAGTTCACTCAAACTCACGTCCATTGAGTCAATGATGCCATCCAGCCATCTCATCCTAGGTCATCCCCTTCTCTTCCTGCCCCCAATCCCTCCCAGCATCAGAGTCTTTTCCAATGAGTCAACTCTTTGCATGAGCTGGCTAAAGTACTGGAGTTTCAGCTTTAGCATCATTCCTTCCAAAGAAATCCCAGGGCTGATCTCCTTCAGAATGGTCTGGTTGGATCTCCTTGCAGTCCAAGGGACTCTCAAGAGTCTTCTCCAACACCACAGTTCAAAAGCATCAATTCTTCGGTGCTCAGCTTTCTTCACAGTCCAACTCTCATATCCATACATGGCCACAGGAAAAAACCTAGTCTTGACTAGACAGACCTTACTCAGCAAATTAATGTCTCTGCTTTTTAATATGCTATCTAGGTTGGTCATAACTTTTCTTCCAAAGAGTAAGCGTCTTCTAACTTCATGGCGGCAATCACCATTAGCAGTGATTTTGGAGTCTCCAAAAATAAAGTCTGACACAGTTTCCACTGTTTCCCCATCTATTTGCCATGAAATGATGGGACCAGATGTCACGATCTTCGTTTTCTGAATGTTGAGATTTAAGCCAACTTTTTCGCTTTCCTCTTTCACTTTCATCAAGAGGCCCTTTAGCTTCTGTTAACTTTCTGCCATAAGGGTGGTGTCATCTGCATATCTGAGGCGATTGATATTTCTCCCGGCAATCTTGATTGCAGCTTGTGTTTCTTCCTGTCCAGCATTTCTCATGATGTACCCTGCATGTAAGTTAAATAAGCAGGGTGACAATATACAGCCTTGACCTACTCCTTTTCCTATTTAGAACCAGTCTGTTGTTCCATGTCCAGGTCTAACTGTTGCTTTTTGATCTGCATACAGATTTCTCAAGAGGCTGGTTACGTGGTCTGGTATTCCTATCTCTTTCAGAATTTTCCAGTTTATTGTGATCCACACAGTCAAAGACTTTGGCGTAGCCAATAAAGCAGAAATAGATGTTATTTTGGAACTCTCTTGCTTTTTCCATGATCCAGCAGATGTTGGCAGTTTGATCTCTGGTTCCTCTGCCTTTTCTAAAACCAGCTTGAACATCAGGAGTTCATGGTTCATGTACTGCTGAAGCCTGTCTTGGAGAATTTTGAGCATTATTTTACTAGCATGTGAGATGAGTGCAACTGTGCAGTACTTTGAGCATTGGATTTTGCTTCTATCATCAGTCACATGGACAAAGAGATACTCCTTGTCCAAGGTAAGGAGCAGTGGCTGTGCTTTGCTTGAGCAGTCGTGAAGAGATACCCCACATCCAAGGTAAGAGAAACCCAAGTAAGATGGTAAATGTTGCAAGAGGGCATCAAACGGCAGACACGTTGAATCCATACTCACAGAAATCTAGTCAATCTAATCAAACTAGGACCACAGCCTTGTCTAACTCAATGAAATCAAGCCATACCTGTGGGGCAACCCAAGACGGATAAGTCATGGTGGAGAGGTCTGACAGAACGTGGTCCACTGGAGAAGGAAATGGCAAGCCACTTCAATATTCTTGCCTTGCGAACTCCATAAACAGTATGAAAAGGAAAAATGATAGGATACCAAAAGAGGAACTCCCCAGGTCATTAGGTGCCTAATATGCTACTGGAGATCAGTGGAGAAATAACTCCAGAAAGAATGAAGGGATGGAGCCAAGGAAAAACAATACCCAGTTGTGCATGTGACTAGTGATAGAAGCCAGATCCAAAGATTTGATATATTACAGAACTATTTCATTCTTATCTATGTCCAAATTTATTTATACTATTTCTTTGCAAATATCTTGCAGGTATAATATGAATTATATAACAGTATCATATACGGTGAGAAAAATTATATTATTCATGGTAAAAAGGCAATTATCTTTAGAAAGAATAGAAGAACCATATTTTGAGTAATTTAAATTCTACTCTAAGATGGTAACAAATGAAACAGAGAAAATAGGATATGTATTATAACCTTGGAAGAAAAACTGAAAATCTAGATTAGATAATTGTATATGAGGCACTGAAACGATCTGTCCAAGATTCCTAAGGAAGCTCCAGAATTCACATAATGGTTTGAAGCCTTTGACTTTCTGACAGCAGAGAACTACTTGACATAAAATACCCTTAGTAGCAAAAGTGATTGCCCAAGAGAGACATCTGAAAGAAGGGATGTTAGCTGATGTGTCTCCCATATGATATCCCATCAGATGTTTCCAAAAACATAATAATTTCTACAAAACTATTGTTATTGTTCAGTTGCTAAGTTATGTCCAACTATTTGTCACTCTATGGACTGCAGCACACCAGGCTCCCCTTTCCTCCACTATCTCCCAGAATTTGTTCAAATTTATGTCCATTGAATCAGTAATGCTATCTAACCATCTCATCTTCTGTCACCCTCTTCTCTTAACCTGAATCTTCCTCAGCATCAGAGTCTTTTCCAGTGAGTCATCTCTTCATATCAGGTGGCCAAAGTATTGGAGCTTCAGCATCAGTCTTTCAATGAATATTCAGGGTTGGTTTCCTTTAGGATTGACTGGTTTCATATCTTTGCTGTCCAAGGGACTCTCAAGAGTCTACTCTAGCCCCACAGTGTGAAAGTGTCATTTCTTTGGTGTTCAGCCTCCTTTATAGTCCAAAATCCACATCTGTATATGACTACTGGGAAAAAAAAAATAACTTTGACTATATGGATCTTTGTTAGCAAAGTGATGTCTATGCTTTTTAATACTCTGTCTAGGTCTGTCATAGCTTTCCTTCCAAAGAGCAACCTTACAAAATTTTGACAGCTTCCAAAGTCTTATGAGTCGTATTTATTGAATGAGGAGTATTTGCAGTCATAATTTTATAGCCTCTATTACATCATTTGTTATAAAGTTCAAGTAACATTCCCTCATGATTAACACAGACCAGTCATGAGAAGAAGGGTAAAAGTGAAAGAGGAAGAAACAAAGTACAGTCTCTCATATCAAAGTGCTTACTGTCTAGAGAGTTTAAGAGATAAATAATCATAATGAAGCAGGATAACTGCTGTAATGGAGGTGACTCCAGGGTCAAAGGGAGCATGTACTCTGAGAATCATTCTTTCAGAATCAATTGGTAAAAAAAGACAGCTTTTAGATTATGTGATCTAGAGGGTAATGAGAACTCTGGTTCTCCAAATCTCAATGATTTGATTAAAAGAAAAAAAACAAAACACAAGCTGTTTGAGAGCTATAGGTGGAAAATGTAGAGTCAGAAACAATGAGACTATCTGATAAAATCTGACCTGCGAGGTGCAGTGCCAAGAATCTCTGGGCTGATCATATTTGGAAAATCATATTAATAAAGCTATAAAGATCAAAAAAATTATTAAACATGACAGTACTTACTTTGTTAATTAATACCATCAATATGTGCATTTATTCTCTCACCAATTAAAGGAAAAAATCATTAAGTAATTTATTTGGGTATACCAAGCTGTTATCAAGGATCTCTACATGTTTCAAATTCATCTCATTTTAAAGCTTCTCACTATATACCTAAATTTACTTAATTACTTGAAAATGGTAAATCATTCATAACTAATTATTTCATTAACTACTAACAGCAAATAATTCCCATTAAATATGAAAAGTCAAATTCTTTTGTTCACAACATTATAAAATATCGCCAGTTACGTTCGACTCTTTGCAACCCCATGGAATGCAGCACGCAGGGCCTCCCTCTTCATCACCAACTGCTAGAGTTTACTCAAACATCCAACCATCTCATCCTCTTCTGTTCCCTTCTCCACTCACCTTTGATCTTTCCACAGCAGGGTCTGTTCAAAGGAGTCAGCTCTTCACATCAGATAGCCAATGTATTGGAGTACAAGCTTCAACATCAGTCCATCCAATGAGTATTCAGGACTCATTTCCTTTAAGATGAACTGGTTGGATCTCCTTGCTGTCCAAGGGACTCTCAAGAGTCTTCTTCAACATCACAGTGCAAAAGCAACAATTCTTAGGCGCTCAGCTTTCTTTATAGTCCAACTCTCATATCCATACATGAATACTGGAAAAATCATACCCTCGGCTACGTGGACATTTGTTGGCAAAGTAATGTCTCTGCTTTTTAATATACTGTCTAGGTTGCTCATAATTTTCTTTCCAAGGAATAAGCATCTTTTAATTTCATGGCTGCAATCATCATTTGCAGTGATTTTGGAGCCCAGAAAAATAAAGTTTGACACTGTTTCTACTGTTTCTCCATCTATTTGCCATGAAGTGATGGGACCAGATGCCATGATCATAGTCTTTCGAATGTTGAGTTTTAAACCAACTTTTTCACTTTCCTCTTTCACTTTTTCCAAGAGGCTCTTTAGTTCCTGGTTCACTTTCTGCCATAAGTCTCGTGTCATCTGCATATCTGAGGTTATTGATATTTCTCCCAGCAATCTTGATTCCAGCTTGTGCTTCAATCAGCGCAGTGATTCTCATGATGTATTCCTCATATAAAAGTTAAATAAGCATGGTGACAATATACAGTCTTAATGTACTCCTTTTCTTATTTGGAATTAGTCTACTATTCCATGTCCAGCTCTAACTACTGCTTCCTGATCTGCATGTAGGTTTCTCAGGTGGCAGGTCAGGTGGTCTGGTATTCCCATCTCTTTCAAAATTTTCCACAGTTCCTTGTGATCCACACAAAGGTCTTGGAATAGTCAATAAAGCAGAAATAGATGTTTTTTCTGGAACTCTTGCTTTTTTGGTAATCCAGCAGATGATGGCAATTTGATCTGTTTCTTCTGCCTTTTCTAAAAGCACCTTAAACACCTAGAATTTTATAGTTCATGTATTGTTCAAGCCTGACTTGGACAATTTTCAGTGTTACTTTACTAGTGTGTAAGATGAGTACAATTGTGTGGTAATTTGATCATTCTTTAACATTGCCTTTCTTTGGAATCAGAATGAAAACTGACCTTCTCCAGTCCTGTGGCTACTGCTGAGTTTTCCAAATTTGCTGGCATATTGAGGGCAACACTTTTACAGCATCATCTTTCAGGATTTGAAAGAGCTCAACTGGAATTCCATCACCTCCACTAGCTTTGTTTGTAGTGATGATTCCTATGGCCCACTTGGCTTCACATTCCAGGATGTCTGGCTCTTAGCGAATGATCACATCATCGTGGTTACCTGGGTCATGAAGATATTTTTTGTACAGTTTTTCTGTGTATTCTTGCCAACTCTTCTTAATGTCTTCTGCTTCTGTAAGGACTGTACCATTTCTGTCCTTTATTGAGCCCATCCTTTTTTGCATGAAAATGTTTTGCATGAAATGTTCCCTTGATATCTCCTACTTTCTTGAAGAGATCTCTAGTCTCCCCCATTCTGTTGTTTTCCTCTATTTCTTTGCACTGATCACTGAGGACAGCTTTCTTATCTCTCCTTGATATTCTCTGGAACTCTGCATTCAAATGGATATATCTTTCCTTTTCATTCAGAAGACTTAAACAAACCTTGTGCCTATCAGGATCCAAGGATCCCACAGAGACTGAGACAGAACTGTGTTTGAGTATCTCCTATGGAGGTATGTGTTGGCAGTGGTCTGCCACAGGGACAGAGGCTCTGGGTTCAGCAGACTTGGGTATGCCATAAACCTTCTTGGAGGAGGTCACCATTAACTCCACCATAAAACTGCCAGAACCTACACACGACTGGGAAATAGATTCTTGTAGGGCCCAACAGAAACTTGTGCACCAGGACCCAGAAGAAAAGAGCAGTGACCCCACAGGAGACTGTCCTAGACTTGCCTATGGGTATCAAGGTGTCTCCAGTGGAGCATGGATCCATGGTGGCCTGATGCAGGGCTGGGGACACTGAATGCAGTAGTACATGCATGGGAACTTTTGAGGGGGGTCACCATTATCTCCACCATTATTACCTCCACCATTGTTTGGCCCCAGGTAAACAGCAGAGATGGAACACAGCTCCACTCATCAACAGAAAATTGGATTAATGATTTACTCAGCATGGCACCACCTAACAGAAGAAAACCAAGTTTCTCCCTCAGTCAGTCTTTCCCATTAGGAAACTTCCATAAGTTTCTTATCCTCTGGCGGCAGTGGTGGTTTGGTTGCTAAGTTGTGTCTGACTCTTGCGACCCCAAGGACTATAGCCTGCCCGGCTCTTTTGTCCATGGGAATCTCCAGGCAAGAATACTCGGAGTGGGTTGCCATTTTCCTATCCTCCATCAGAGGGCAAACAGACTGAACATCACAATCACAGAAAACGAATCAATCTAATCATATGTACCACAGCCTTGTCTAACTCAGTGAAACTATGAGCCATGCCATGTAAGGCCACCAAGATGTACAGGTCATGGTAGAGAGTTCTGAAAAAGTGTGGTCTGCTGGAAAAGTAAATGGCAAAACACTTAAGTATTCTTGCTTTGAGAACTCCATGAATGATGTGAAAAGGCACACACACAAAAAAAAAATAGGACCCTGAAAGATGAACTCCCTCAGGTAAGTTCAGTTCAGTTCAGTCGTTCAGTAGTGTCCGACTCTATGTGACCCCATGAGTCGAGCATGCCAGGCCACACTGTCCATTATGAACTCCCAAAGTTCACTCAGACTCACGTCCATTGAGTCAATGATGCCATCCAGACATCTCATCCTCAGTCGTTCCATTCTCTTCCTGCCTGCAATCTCTCCCAGCATCAGAGTCTTTTCCAATGGGTCAGTTCTTCGCATTACATGGCCACAGTATTGGAGTTTCACCTTTAGCATCATTCCTTCCAAAGAAATCTCCGGGCTGATCTCCTTAAAATGGACTGGTTGGCTCTCCTTGCAGTCCAAGGGACTCTCAAGAGTCTTCTCCAACACCACAGTTCAAAAGCATCAATTCTTCGGCACTCAGCTTTCTTCACAGTCCAACTCTCACATCCATACATGACCACAGGAAAAACCATAGCCTTGACCAGACGGATCTTAGTCGGCAAAGTAATGTCTCTGCTTTTGAATATACTACCTAGGTTCGTCATAACTTTTCTTCCAAGGAGTAAGCGTCTTTTAATTTCATGGCTGCAATCACCATATGCAGTGATTTTGAAGCCCCCAAAAATAAAGACGCTGTTTCCACTGTTTCCCCATCTATTTCCCACGGAGTGATAGGACCAGATGCCATGATCTTCGTTTTCTAAATGTTGAGCTTTAAGCCAAGATTTTCACTCTTCACTTTCACTTCCTCCTCAGACAGTCATTTTGCTTTTTTGCATTTATTTTTCTTGGGGATGGTCTTGATTCCTGTCTCCTGTATAATGGCACAAACCTCCCTCCATAGTTCATCAAGCACTCTGTCTGTCAGATCTAGTCCCTTAAATCTATTTCTCACTTCCACTGTAGAGTCATAAAAGGATTTGATTTAGGTCATACCTGAATTGCCTACTGGTTTTCTGCAGTTTCTTCAATTTCAGTCTGAATTTGGCAATAAGGAGTTCATGACCTGAGCCCCAGTTAGCTCCTGGTTTTGTTTTTGCTGACTGTATAAAGCTTCTCCATCTTTGGCTGCAAAGAAGATAATCAATCTGATTTTGGTGTTGACCATCTGGTGATGTCCGTGTGTAGAGTCTTCTCTTGTGTTTTTGGAAGAGGGTGTTTGTTATGAGCAGTGAATTCTCTTGGCAGAACTCTATTAGCCTTTGCTCTGCTTCTTTCTGTACTCCAAGGCCAAATTTGCCTTACTCCAGGTAGCTCTTGACTTCCTACTTTAGCATTCTAGTCCCCTATAATGAAAAGGACATCTTTTCTGGCTGTTAGTTCTAGAAGGCCTTGTAGGTCTTCATAGAGCTGTTCAACTTTAGTCTCTTCAGTGTGACTGGTCAGGGCATAGACTTGGATTACCAAAATATTGAATAGTTTGCCTTGGAACTGAACAGAGATCATTCTGTCATTTCAGAGATTGCATTCAAGTACTGCATTTCAGACTCTTTGTTTGACTATGATGGCTACTCCATTTATTGTAAGGGATTCCTGCCCACAGTAGTAGATATAATGGTCATCTAAGTTAAATTCACCCATTTCAGTCCATTTTTTAGTTCACTGATTCCTAAAATGTAGATGTTCACTCTTGCCATCTCCTGTTTGACCACTTCTAGTTTGCCTTGATTCATGGACCTAACATTCCAGGATCCCATGCAATACTGCTCTTTATAGCACCAAACCTTGATTCTATCATCAGTCCCATCCACAACTGGGTGTTCTTTTTTCTTTGGCTGCATCCTTTCATTCTTTATGGAGGTATTTCTCCACTGATCAGCAGTAGCATATTGGGCACCTACCAACCTGGGGAATTCATTTGTCAGTGTCCTATCTTTTTGCCTTTTTATGTTATTCATAGCGTTCTCAAGGCAAGAATGCTGAAGTGGTCTGCCATTCCCTGCTCCAGTGGGCCACATTCTGTCAAATATCTACTTGGATGCAATCTCAAAAATGACGGAATGATCTCTGTTCATTTCCACGACAAACCATTCAATATCATGGTAATCCTAGTCTATGCCCTGAACAGTAAAGCTGAAGAAGCTGAAGTTGAACAGTTCTATGAAGATCTACAAGACCTTATAGTACTAAGACCCAGCAAAGATGTCCTTTTCATTATCGGGGACTGGAATGCAAAAGTAGGAAGTCAAGAGCTACCTGGAGTACAGAAAAATTTGGCCTTGGAGTACAAAACGAAGCAGGCCAAAGACTAACAGAGTTTTGCAAAGAAAATGCACTGGTCATAGCAAACACCCTTGTCCAACAACACAAGAGAAGACTCTACACATGGACATCACCAGATGGTCAACACCAAAATCAGATTGATTATCTTCTTTGCAGCCAAAGATGGAGAAGTTCTATACAGTCAACAAAAACAAGACCAGGAGCTGACTGTGGCGCAGATCATGAACTCCTTATTGCCAAATTCAGATTTATATTGAAGAAAGTAGGGAAAACAAATAGACCGTTTGGGTATGACCTAAATCAAATCCCTTACAAGTATACAGTGGAAGTGACAAATAGATGCAAGGGATTAGATCTGATTGATGTAGTGCCTGAAGAACTATGGACAGAGGTTCGTGACATTGTACAGGAGGCAATGATCAGCATCATCCATCCCCAAGAAAAAAAAAAGTAAAAAGGCAAAATGATTGTCTGACAAGGCATTACGAATAGCTGAGAAAAGAACAGAAGCAAAAGCCAAAGGAGAAAAGGGAAGATATACCCATTTGAATGCAGAGTTTCAAAGAATAGAAAGGAGAGATAAAAACTTCCTCAGGGATCAATGCAGAGAGATAGAGAAAACAATAGAATGGGAATGACTAGAGATCTCTTCATGAAAATTAGAGATACCAAGGGAAATTTTCATGTAAAGATGGACACAATAAAGGACAAAAATGATGTGGACCTAATAGAAGCAGAAGATATTAAGAAGAGGTGGCAAGAGTACACAGAAAAACTGTACAGAAAATATCTTCATGACTCAGTTAATCACAATGATGTGATCACTCATCTAGAGCCAGACATCCAGGAATGAGAAGTCAAATAGGCCTTAGGAAGTATCACTATGAACAAAGCTAGTGGAGGTGATGGAATTTCCATTGAGCTATTTCAAATTGTAAAAAATGATGCTGTGAAAGTGCTGCACTCAATATGCCAGCAAATCTGGAAAACTCAGCAGTGGCCACAGGACTAGAAAAGGTCAAATTTTATTCCAATCCCAAAGAAAGGCAATGCTAAAGAATGTTCAAAATACCACACAATTACACTCATCTCACCACACTAGCAAAGTAATGGTCAAAATTTTCCAAGCCAGGCTTCAACAGTACATGAACTATGAAATTCCAGATGTTTAAGCTGGATTTAGAAAAGGCAGAGGAATCAGAGCTCCAATTGTTAACATCTGTTGGATCATTGAAAAAGAAGAGAGTTCCAGGAAAACATCTACTTTTGCTTTATTGATTAGGCCAAAGCCTTGAATGTGTGAAACACAACATACTGAAAATTTCTTAAAAAAATGAGAATACCAGATCAATTGACCTGCCTCCTGAGAAATCTGTATGCACATCAGGAAGCAACAGTTAGAACTGGATATGGAACACAGACTGGTTCCAAATTGGGAAAGGAGTACATCAAGGCTGTATATTGTCACCCTGCTTATTTAACTTATATGCAGAGTAAATCATGTGAAATGCTGGGCTGGATGAAGAATAAGCTGGAATCAAGATAGATATCTGGGAAAAAATATCGGTAACCTCATATATGTAGATGATACCACCATTATGGCAGATAGCAAAGAAAAACCAAAGAGCCTTTGGATGAAAGCAAAATAAGAGAGTGAAAAAGTTGACTTAAAACTCAACATTCAGAAAACTAAGAACATGGCATTTGGTCTGATCAATTCATGGTAAATAAATGGGGAAACGATGGTAACAATGAGAGACTTTATTTTGGGGGCTCTAAAATCACTGCAGATGGTGACTGTAGCCAGGAAATTAAAAGATGCTTTCTCCTTGGAAGAAAAGCTATGACCAACCCAGACAGCATAATCCAAAGCAGAGACATTACTTTACCAACAAAGTCCATCTAGTCAAATCTATGGTTTTTCCACTGGTCATGTATGGATGTGAGAGTTGGACTATAAAGAAAACTGACCACAGAAGAATTGATGCTTTTGAGCTGTGTTGTTGGAGAAGACTCTTGAGAGTCCCTTTTACTCCAAGGAGATCCAACTAGTCCATCCTAAAAGAGATCAGTCCTGGGTGTTCATTGGAAAGACTGATTTTGAAGCTGAAACTCCAATACTTTGGCCACCTAATGCGAAGAACTGACTCACTGGAAAAGACCCTTATGATTGGAAAGATTGAAGGTGGGAGTAGAAGGGGATGACAGAGGATGAAATGGTTGGATGACATCACTGACTAAACAGACATGAGTTTGAGTAGCCTCTGGGAGTGGTGACAGACAGAGAATCGTGGCATGCTGCAGTCCATGGGGTCGCAAAAAGTTGAACATCGCTGTGTGACTGAAATGAGCTGAACTTAATCTTGAGAAGGCTTAAGAAAAAAGGTTAAAAAAAAGTGCTATAAAATTGTATAACTTCTACCTCTTCCTGTGGTATTTTTATTTTTTACATTTAGGGAGAGATAAGGAAGCATTTAACTCCGTGGATCACACCCTTGTTGTGCTGAAGGGGCTTCATAACTCAACAAGGCTATGTCATGCCATTAGGGCCATCCAAGACAGATGGGTCGTAGTATAGAGTTCTGGCAAAACATGGTCCACTGGAATACAGAATGGCAAACCACTCCAGGCTTTTTGCCTTGAGAACCTGACAAACAGTATGAAAAGTCAAAAAGGTATGACACCAGAAGAGCCCGCCAGGTCAGAAGGTATCCAATATGCTACTGGGGAAGCGTGGAGAAATAGCTCCAGAAAGAATGAAGAAGCTGGCCCAAAGCAGAAGTGACACTTTAAAGTCTCATGCTATAAAAACCATATTGCATAGTAACCTGGAATGCTAGGTCCATAAACCAAGGTAAAGTGAATGTGGTCAAGCAGGAGATAGCAAGAGTGACCATTGACATCTTAGGAACCAGTGGACTACAATGGACAGGAATGGGTGAATTTAATTCTGATGACCATTATATCTACTACTGTGGGTAAGAATCCCTTAGAATAAATGGAATAGCCCTCATATCAACAACCTCAGATTTGCACATGATACCACTCTAATGGCAGAAAGTGAAGAGGTGTTATTAAACTAATGGCAGAAAGTGAAGAGGTATTAAAGAGTCTCCTGATGAAGGTAAAGAGAACAGTGAAAAAGATGGCTTAAAACTCCACATTCACAGAACTAAGATCACGCCATCTGATCCCATTACTTTAGGGCAAATGGGAGAAAAAAGTGGAAATGGTTTTTCTTTTGGAGGGTTCCAAAATTACTGCAGACAGTTACTGCAGCTATGAAATGAAAAGTCGCTTGCTCCTTGGAAGGAAAGCTATGACAAACCTAGACAGTGTATTAAAAATACAGATATCATGTTTCCAACAAAGGTCCATATAGTAAAAGCTATGTTTTTTCCAGTAGTCATGTATGGATGTGAGAGCTGGACCATAAAGAAAGCTGAGTGCCAAAGAATTGATGCTTTTGAACTGTGGTGCTGGAGAAGACCCTTGAGGGTCCCTTGTATAGCAAGGAGATCAAACCAGTCAATCCTAAAGAAAATCCATCCTGAATGTGCATTTGAAGGTTGATGCTGATGCTGAAGCTCTAATACTTTGGCCACCTGATGTACAGAGTCAACTCATTGGAAAAGACCTTGATGCAGAGGAAGAATGGGGTGACAGAGGATGAGATGTTTAGATGGCATCACTGACTCAATGGACATGAGTTTGAGCAAACTCTGGGAGGTAGTAAAGGACAGGGAAGCCTGGCTTGCTGGAGTCCATGGGGTTCCAAAGAGTCAGACACAGCTGAGCGACTGAACAACAACAAAGGAAGCATTACAAAATATATGTAGGTAGTTCTCAGGCTATAAGAGAGTTAGCAAACAAGAAATTATAATAAATCAGGTGAGGAAAAATAAGGATTGATAAGATATAGCAATAAACAAATATATATGCATGAAACTAATTAAATTTATTAACCAAGTACCTATGAGAAGATTTGAAAACAATGCTGAAATCCCTCAATTTATGTTGGTGATAAGAATGCTACAAGGTTATCTTTCTTTGACCAAATTTAAATGATGATTAGTTGTCCAAAATAACATAAAACAAATAATTTGCCCTCAATTTAAATATCCAAGCTAAAGTTTTCTCATTGGTGTGAAGTAGGACCAAATTTCTATCCACAGGTTGTTTTTTAGTGAAAAGACCAGTGTAACACAAGCTTTCCAACTGGAGATGTAAAGAGAAAAAAAATATAGCAGCCTTTTTCTGGGGTTATGAAAATGTTCATATCATGCTCAACTGTAAAAACAAAGCTGGTCAAGTTTAAAAATAAATAGGAGAACAGCAAAGTATAAATTGGAAAATTGCTTAGACATTCTTATGTGGAGAAAACTACCTTCCTGAAACTTCTTTCAATTTAGCTTACTCAGATACATAAGCATTCTCTGCTAATTGCAAATGCACATATTATAGTAGTCAGTTCCTGAGTTCCACACTTAATTTATTTTGAATCTTCAATAATTTCTTATAGCTGTAATAGCATGCAGTTAGCATTTATGTTGACATCTACTTGACCATATGTCTGCTGTTTTTCATACCAAGAGACAGGTAATGTAGTTTGAATAGTAAAAATTCTCTGAGCAAGTGCACACACACATGTATCATGTTCTAAATTATTCACTAATCACTGTGAAACATCCTTGTTCTTACATCCATTTTAAAGTACCATAGGGGATACATCAGAGAGGGCAATGGCACCCCACTTGGGTACTCTTGCCTGGAGAATCCCATGGACAGAGGAACCTGGTAGGCTGTAGTCCATGGGGTCGCCAAGAGTCAGACACAACTGAGCGACTTCACTTTCACTTTTCACTTTCATGCATTGGAGAAGGACATGGCAACCTACTCCAGTGTTCTTGCCTGGAGAATCTCAGGGACAGCAGAGCCTGGTGGGCTGCCGTCTATGGGATCGCACAGAGTCAGACATGACTGAAGTGACTTAGCAGCAGCAGCAGAGAATACATAAGAATCTATAAAAATTTCTTGGGCTTTAAAATCAGTGCTTTCACACCAGGTAATGTGATATCTTTCCACTTCTAGATTCCATATCAAAGTTATAAAAAAAAATCATGATACTCCAATCCAGGAAATTCTGGCATTTAATTTCAAGAAAGTTGAGAAGGACATAATTAGCAACCTGAATGGATAGAGGCATGAAAATTGAATGTAACAGCTGATCCTGGATTTAATCTTAGATTGCAAAGCAATCACATAAATTATGCTATTGGGACAATTTGCTGAGATTTCTTAATAATGTTGTATCAACTTGAGGTTTTATGACACTGTTCACTGTAGTATGTTATATAATAGAACCTCCTAGAATTTAAGAGCGGCACACTAAAGTATTTAGGTATAAAGAATCATGCTATTTGCAACATACTCTCAAGTGATTTACTAGTCAGATTTCTCCAGATAACTATATATAAAGAGATTTAAGAATTGGCTCACACCATCATACCATTATGGAGGCTGAGAAGTCCCACAGTCTGCCATCTGCAACCTGGAGACCAGGCAAGCCGGTAGTCTAATTATAGCCTGAGTCTGAAAGCCCATGAATCAAGGAAGATGGTAATGTAAATCTCAATCCAAGGGTAAGAGAAAATTGATGTCCCGCATCAAACAGGCAGTAGTGGTGGTGCTTTAGTCGCTAAGTTGTGTCCTACTGTCATGACCCAATGGACTGTAGCTCCCCATCTCCTCCATCCTTGGGATTTCCCAGGTAATAAAACTAGAGTGGGTTGCCACTTCCTTCTTCAGGAGATCTTTCCAACCTAGGGATCAAATCCAGGTCTCCTGCATTGCAGATGGATTCTTTATAGACTGAGCCACCAGGGAAATCCTCAAACATTCAGACAGGAAGTAAAAAGGAGTGAGTTCCTTTTTTCTCTTCCTTTTTGTTCTATTTAAACCCTCAATGGATTGGATGATGTCCACTCATACCAGAGAGAGCAATATAATTTACTGAGTCCACCAATTCAAATGTAAATTCATCTGGAAACACCTTCACAGACATACTCAGAAATAATGTTAATCTGGACACTTGTTGGCTTAGTCAAATTGACATAAAATTAACCATCACAAACAGCAGTAATAATAATCATTATATTATTGCTACTATTATATGTAATAGTAATATTAGCAGCATATGTAGTGAACAGTGTGTATTTCACCCCAGGCCCTGTCTTCAGGGTCAAGGCATACTTCTCCCAGCTGCCAAGGATGCAAGCTGCCAACTCCGTGGCTGTGCAATTCAATAGGAATCACACTTCACAACAAGGAAATGCCTTAAGATTAGACTCCTTCTCAAGAAGCATCCCTCGGCCAATGACTGATTACTGTGGTGATTAAAGTGGTATGGCCTCCCTCCCTCAACTTATGACAGTTCTGAAGGCCCATCCAGTTCCAGAGTTCTTTATAATATCAAATGAGGCTCCAGCTGCAATGGCACTGTGAGTCCCTTTATTCCTCTCTCCAGTCCTTCCTTGTCTGCTTCTTTGAAGGAGCATCTTCCTAAAAGGATTATCTCCCTAAAGCATGCTCTAGCAATCTTCTACCCATAATCATTATTACCATAGTCTGTTTCCCTAGAATTATCTAAAGCAATTTATACCAAGCATGGTCTAAGGAAGCAAGCTCTGAATGGGGATTGTAGGGCATGTTACTTGCTGGCCAACAGGCAAACAGATTCAAACACTATTAGTAGGTTGAAAATAGTTATTATAGCTATTTCTTGACATGCTGTAGAGGTACAATTGTTAAAATTTTCACCAATGCAGGATGTAAATGTGGTACTGGTAGGAAAGAATGCCCTGGCAGGTGAGCTATCTTTGCTGCTTAAGAGGTGTGAGGAAAAATTTCCATAAAGATTACGGAGTTGAGTGGCTGCTGCTGTGCACTAATGCTTCCTAGAAGAGAGGTAAAAACAAGCTTAGAGAGACTAATCATCAATTCAAGAAAAACTGTGAAAACTAGAGGGTATCTTTCACAGTATTTAAAATGATTTTAATTTATCGTAGCCAAAGAACAGATAGAACAGATGATGAGGTTTTAAATTTAATTATATGAGCTGTGGAGCTTCAGAGGTTGAATTCTCAGCTTCAGCAGATTTCCTATGTCAACGTCAGAGTCCTATTATTAGGTTCCACACTCCCTTGTTAGAAATGAGTGCACAGCTCTCTATTAAACCATGCAAAGATATTAAATATTTGCCTCCCTAAGGTACTTCACCTGCCATCTCCTTTCCTGGAGATGATGAGTCAACTGTCAACATAAGTTGTCCAGAAAAGTACTGGGATTTTGAAGAGAAGAAATTTATGTTGAATGAGCTGGCTAACGTATGCTGGAAGGAGCAAGAAAAATGAGTATAGACTAGATGTGGACTAGATGTGGAGTGTTAGTGATCAAAGGAACAGAACATAAGGTCAGTTAATGTGCAATTTGTAGATATGTAAACTCTCTCTTATGATATAGGAATTTAACACCCTAGCAAGAGTGTTCAGTGAAGGATTAACATGCTGCAAAAATGGCTCTCGGAATCTTGAAAAAAGCAAAGGGCCATACTAATCAAAGTAAAAATGCCTGAAGTCTGTGACAGATAGTGGGACAAGGGATCCAAAGGCTCAGAGAAACAGACATACTAGATGAATTTCTAAATGCTGGAAAACCCACCAAATGATTAAGCTCCAAGGGAAAGCCTCCATTTACCAAAGTGACAACTAATAAACTTGTAGGGGAGGCAAGATCATCTCTGTGAAATCCTGTGTTGGCTGTCTTCTAGAGCAGGGATGATGGCGAAACTTTTGTTGTAGAATTGGGCTGTCTATAGCAATGATGAAGACAGGAATCCCAGCTATCAGAGGCCACATTGAAGTCCTTTCCTATCACAAGTAGGCACAGTTACTGCAATGAATAGCAACATGAAAGTGGCTTCCAAGAAAGCTACAAAAATTTTAAAAGGATATGACACTCCTAGAGTGAAGACATACAGATATACAATCAAATAAAATCCAAGACAGATTATCAGGAGGGTGAGGGTAGCTGTCCTTCTGGAGTCTGCACTTGCTGAAGCTGAACTAATTCACAAATTCGGTGTGTGCTGCTGAAGGAATGATGGTGTCCCAGTGCAAAATGATCTCACACTACCCTAATACATGTATCCATTTTTCCATTTCCCCAGTTGCTGCTTAATGCTACCTATGACCATACGTAAGTAGTTCATTAGAGAAAGGAAGATACCAAGGGTGGCTGGAAATGGGATGATATCCAGGAACACAAAGCTTTATCGATGAACTCTGCATTAGTTATCTATTGCTACTTATCCATTTCTGCCTATGGAATCACTCAAAAACTTACTAAAATAGCAACAACCTTTTACTGTCTCAAAGTGTCTCTGGACTATAAATTTACAAGTAGCTTTTAGGTGAGTGGTTTGGCTCAATATTTCCCATCAAGTTTCAGTTAAGAGGTTAATTGGCAATGCAGTCATAACTAGATCTGGAGGGTCTAGTTTTTTCCCCTTGGGTAAATGACTTTATTATTTTTTTTCAATTTTAATTTTCATTGATTGAAAGACACTTTAAATTCTATAGTGCTTTATAATTTAAAAAAGTTTCACACATATAATTTCACATAATCCTACAATAAGCCTTTTTCCCCTTACCTCTATATTGCCCCTCCTACCTCCCCTCTCCCCATTGGAAACCACTGGTCACTGGTTTGTTCTCTATACCTGTGAGTCTGCTTCTTTTTTTTTTGTTTGTTTGTTTCATTCATTAGTTTGCTATATTTTTCAGATTCAAAATATAAGTGATATCATACAATATTTGTCTTTCTCTGTCTGACATATCACTCAGCATAATGCTGTCCAAGTTCATCTACACTGCTGCAAATGGAAAATTTCATTCTTTATATGGCCAAATAGCATTCCATTGTGTGTGTGTTTGTATACACCATACCTTCTTATCCATTCACCTGTTGATAGACACTTAGATTGCTTCCATACCTTGGCAATTGTAAATAAGTTTGCTATGAACACTGAGGTATGTATATTGTTTCAAATAAATATTTTCATTTTTTTCCAGATACATACCCAGATGTGGAATTACAGGGTCATATGGTGTTTCTGTTTTTAGTTTTTGAGAAACTTTCATACTGGCGAACCCTGGATTTTAGGTGAGATTGCATTCTTAATTAGCTGTATTGTTTTCATTATCCAAACTTTGTAACTCTTCTTACAAGCTTTTCCTCAAGAGCACGTCCTCAGTAAAACACGTGGACCTGAAACCTTGCCAAGCCTGTCTCTGAGAAACATGAACTAAGACCATGATC
>SJYC01147064.1:0-11323 GCA_006408675.1 Madoqua kirkii | reverse complement strand
TTGGTTTTGCCATACATTGACATGAATCAGCCACAACAAGGTAAATCCTTGTTGCAAAAAAAAAAAGAAAAAATTATTTTTTAGCCACTGAAGGGGAAGTTAGTAGCTCACATATAACATTCAACTAATTTTATCTTAGCAACACATTTATTTAAAGATATTTGTCTGGCAGGTGAAAATTCTACCACTGAATAACCCATGCCCTGGTAAAAGGATGAGAAATTACAAGATACTGCCAACTATGAGGCCCTTGGGTGAGGTCACCTTGGGCCATCCAGCCAGTCTCCCCAGCAGCTGACTATGACTGTGTATAAGTGAACTCAGAAGAGACCAGCAAAAGGACTGCTCAGCTGAGCTGAGACTGAACTGCTAACTCAAGGAAAGTAAGCAAATAATGGTTAATGTTTAAGTCATTAGTTTGTGGGCTTTCCCACTCTTCCTTCCCTGAAAAAGATAACCAAAACCAAGGCCGTATTAATTTGTAATAAAAATTACAATTAATTAAAAAAAATATTTGTCTGGAAATCACATATACAGACACCATCTATTCTTCAACCCATTTACCCATCCTTGCATTTATTCAACTGTATGGTATATCTGATACATAGCCTATACTTGGAAAAGAATATGCAGAGGTAGAGAAATACCATTCTATATTCTATACCATTCTATAATCAAAAGAAATTCTTTCCAATTACAGAAGAGACCTGAATCTAAAAAAGTGTATATACACAGCATAAAAGCATACATATAGTATCAACATAGCTCAGAGAAGATAAAAACTATCTTTGCTTTGGGGTATGACCAGGAAAGAATTCTTGTAAGTAATGGTGTCTGACACCAAATTTAAAGAATGAATTAGCATGCACCAGATATGGAGGATATTTATCAGGGATAGAGGATGACACATACAAAACCAGCACCCGCCTATTAAATTAATTGCAATTTCCCATTCAATATTCAACCAACACTTTTGATAACTTATTGTATGTAAGAAACTGTTGATATTAAAAACTCAAACATGACCTTGCATTCAGATTTCATAGTTCAATATTTTCACTTGGTACACAAAGGACAGATACAATTCAGTGATGCATAGGTGGTAGGAACAGCTCTGTTCCCCATGAATGCTTGGCATGACTTCACAAAAAGGCAGCAAACACCCTGAAAGCAATTCAGTAACCTAAAATTATCAGAGAAACATGCTTAATGTATGAAATTACCAAAACAAGAAAGTAATGTTTTCCTAGTTGAAATCCCCAAATGGTTTATTTTCTCTCTGAAAGCATAAAGATGAATGGACTTTCTGGTTTTTATCCCAGCACCTGTTCATTCTATTCACCAAGCTGCTTAATCATGTGCTTCTGCCAAAAGAGTGACAGGCCATATTTTCTAATATGTTTTAATAGTCAGAATTACAAAATATTAGATGTGATTTATTTGACATAGAAACTACAAGTTGAGACTTTCCCAAACATTTTCTCTGGGTTATTTTAGGGGAAAACTGTCCATACTTTGCATATATCCAATCATATCTTGACAAGATACATTGCAATCTAGGGAAGAGTAGCTGTGGATAATAAACTTTCCTTGTTGCCATATGCTTGTTGTTGCTGTGATTAATAGTATTTTTTTTTTAATTTTCATTGACTAGGTTGGTTTATGCATTTACTGACCCCAAACAGAATTTTTAAAATGTATGAGTCAATTCGTTTGGCCTGGCAGGAATTCAAACACATATTTAGTTTTTTTGGATTTTGCTGTCTGGTGGAGCTTCCACTGTCTGTGAAGTTTCTATGTAAGTACTGAGAGAATCTATTTAAGAACTGATGCAGCTTACAGAGAGATCATCAGAGGTCATGCACAGGATTCTGACTATGGCGTGCATATACTTTCTTCCTTTGAGAATAGCAGTACAGTTCAGTTCAGTCCAGTTCTGTTCAATCACGAAGGGAATAGCAGCAGCCCAGCTGTATTTAAAAAATGGGAGATAAATGCATCAATAAGCAAAAGGCATTGAGGCCACCGGCCCAGTCTGGTGGTATCAGATGATTTATCCCCATTCTAATGGTCTCAACACAGTTGACTCAAACTTTATCAAAATGCATGAACGCAATGAATAAAATATCCCTGACTTTGTCAGTTCAGTTCATTTCAGTCGCTGAGTCATGTCCGACTCTTTCTGACCCCATGAGCTGCAGCACGCCAGGCCTCCCTGTCCATCACTAATTCCCGAAGTCCAACCAAACACATGTCCTTTGAGGCAGTGATGTCATCCAACCATCTCATCCTCTTGTCCCCGTCTTCCCTGGCCTTCAATCTTTCCAAGCATTAGGGTTTTTTCAAATGAGTCGGCTCTTCGCATCAGGTGACCAAAGTATTGGAGTTTCAGCTTCAACATCATTCCTTGCAATGAACATTCAGGACTGATTTCCTTTAGGATGGACTGGTTGGATTTCCTTGCAGTCCAAGGGACTCTCAAGAGTCTTCTCCAACAACACAGTTCAAAAGCATCTATTCTTCAGCACCCAGCTTTCTTTATAGTTCAACTCTCACATCCATACAAAACTACTGGAAAAACCATAGCCTTGACTAGCTGGACGTTTGTCGGCAAAGTAATGTCTCTGCTTTTGAATAAGCTGTCTATGTTGGTCAGAACTTTTCTTCCAAGGAATAATTTTAATTTCATGGCTGCAATCATATCTGCAGTGATTTTGGAGTCCAAAATAAATAAATAAATAAAGTCAGCCCCTATTTCCACTCTTTCTCCATCTATCTGCCATAAGTGATGAGACTGGATGCCATGATCTTGGTTTCTTGAATGTTGAGCTTTAAGCCAACTTTTTCACTCTCCTCTTTCACTTTCATTAAGAGACATTTTAGTTCCTCTTCACTTTCTGCCATAAGGGTGGTGTTATCTGCATATCTGAGGTGATTGGTATTTCTCCCAGCAATTGTGATTCCATCTTGTGTTTCTTCCAGTCCAGTGTTTCTCATGATGTACTCTGTATAGAAGTTAAATAAGCAGGGTGACAATATACAGCCTTGACGTACTCTTTTTCCTATTTGGAACCAGTCTGTTGTTCCATGTCCAGTTCTAACTGTTGCTTCTCGATCTGCATATAGATTTCTCAAGAGGCGGGTCTGATATTCCCATCTCTTTCAGAATTTTCCACAGTTTATTCTGATTCACACAGTGAAAGGCTTTGACATAGTTAATAAAGCAGAAATAGATGTTTTGTTTTGTTTTGTTTTCTGGAACTCTCTTGCTTTTTCAATGATCCAGCATATGTTGGAATTTGATCTCTGGTTCCTCTGCCTTTTTTAAAACCAGCTTGAATATCAGGAAGTTCACAGTTCATGTACTGCTGAAGCCTGGCTTGAAGAATTTTGAGCATTACTTTACTAGTGTGTGAGATGAGTGCAATTGTGTGGTAGTTTGGACATTCTTTGGCATTGCCTTTCTTTGGGATTGGAATGAAAACGGACCTTTTCCAGTCCTGTGGCCACTGCTGAGTTTTCCAAATTTGCTGGCATATTGAGTGTAGCACTTTCACAGCATCATCTTTCACGATTTGAAATAGCTCTTTGACATATTCATGTGTTTTATAAGCAGTACTGATTCATAGGATGTTAGTATGAATGCTATCATGGATAAAGGCAATAGGGAATTTGTGTTATGTTTTGCCTTTTCAAGTCAACAAAATGAAGGGTGGCATTGTAGTTACTTCTTTTCAAAGCACGTGATTTTGAGGCATATAATTTGTCCTGTTGCTTCATACAGAACAAACAAATAATTCTCAGTGATTTCACTGTATGAATGAAATGACAGGTTTCTGGGCAACCACTGCAATATAGTGGCTAAAAACTTTGAGACTTTGGTCACTTGGCTACCTGAGTAGATCAATTCATTTTGCTTTCTTTATAGTTTCCCACTTAAAATAATCTTAGCACAGAAATTAACTGCTCATCCATAGTTAATCCAGAAAAAAAAAATGGAAAAAACATTTCTTTTGAAATCTGAGTCTGAGTGTCTATACTCTGTCTGCTAACCCCATGCCCATTGTTCTTTCTCTTGTTCATGTTCTCTTATGCAGGAGAAGGAAAGGAGGAGATTTGAGCGGTGGAGTAGGAATAACTATGTTATTTCTCCAGGCCCCTAAAAATGCATTCTATCTCACATCTAAAAAATGAATTGGCATTGACCCTAGGCTCTAATCCGTTGTGTTAAATTCACACCAAAAATGAGCTCTTTCCTGCTCAACAACGCCTGTTCTCGAAGAACTGACAAATTCTGAACAAAGGCTTAGTGGAGAACTGGTTTTTTTTTGATCTCTCCCAAATTGATTAGGATTCTTCATCTTTTTGAGGCTCATTTTCTACATCAGTAAAATCCAGATATTGCTTTAGCTTCCTTCCACCTTCAAATCACTATGGTTATATAATATATGAACAAGTTTTAGATGGACTTTTTATTGAAATAGTATACTTCTGTTATAATGTATTCATTCATAGATAAGGAAGAGTGATAAACTGTGTGATTCATTGACCAAAAAAAAATAGTGTCTTGCCCTTCTCCCCTCCAAGAATGTTTGCATCCTATACTATTGAGAATTGGGCATGTGCCTTTCTTTAGCCAATAAAATGCGAGCAACAATGACATTGTACTTTCTATGTGGAAGTTTTATAATCTTTACACGCTAGCACATCCCTGTTTTCACTGCCAGGAAAACAGCCACAATCCATACTGAGCTTAATCTGTCATCCTAGGGCTAGAGTGAAGGTGACATGAAGCAAAGCCATATATGAC
Organism: Madoqua kirkii; assembly: GCA_006408675.1. NCBI lineage: Eukaryota > Metazoa > Chordata > Mammalia > Artiodactyla > Bovidae > Madoqua > Madoqua kirkii. The sequence goes on along the minus strand of SJYC01147064.1, from coordinate 6,513 downwards.
CCACAGTGGGCATATGATGAAAGCAAAAAATAAGACTTTGTTACTGTAAGACACCAGGATTTTGGTTTTCATTCTCACAGCATAATGGAACTTAGACTAATCTATAAAAGGGTATTTGCAAACACTCTGTTCTGCTGTGTTTGCTACTTGTCTTGGAATATCTAGACATATCACTATTTCAATAAATTTATCATTCATGTGTTGAGGTTAAACATAATTTTTTTATTTAGCAATAGCTATAGTACTTGTTAAGGATATTTTTTATCTTATTCATACTCTCACATCCATGCTTTTTGGTCTGACCCACTCCCTCTTGTCCCATGACTGCTTGGATTTGGACAGTCAATGACAGCAGCAGGATACAGCATTAATCAGGTAGGTGGCTCCTTCCTAGTGATCTTTACCACCTTTCTGACAGAAGCTGGATTCCACAGGACATCCTTCTTCCAAGGCAATGAGCTCTCTCCAGGATCTAGCAACCCAGTTCTTTCTCTGGGGTGATAGATCATTCTTCATGTTGCTGTCAGTTCCTGAAGACTCGATACCTTTATGCCTATTCCCTTAATCCTGATCATAACTGTTAAACAACCTCTTTATTAATTATATTAAGTTTTACTTTTAAGTCTGGAATCAGTTTCCTATGGGGAGTCTCAATGCCACAGTGTCCTATATATATTTTCTTGAGAGTTCTTCTAAATAAAACATACATTATTTTGTCTTATTTTAGAATGAAATTTATTTGAATTGCTACTATAATCCTATTTATCACAAATCTTTGAATGGGTACATTTGAATAAAATCCATATTTAAATTCTTTAATCAAATATAGGTTTTTCCTTTTAGTCAAATGTACATATTGTGTCCCAACAAGAAATTCTGCTTATTTTTTACTAATATTATATTCAGATATTTTTGTGTATCTTTATAAGTCTTATTCATTACATTAGGAATAAGACTTTATTAAATTTTTCATGCAACTTGTGATTTCTGGCATAGAGGAACACTATATAAACTTATTGTAGCCAGTCACTTCCAAACGCTTCACTATATCATTTTATATAAAATATTTATAGCTTTTTTTTCTCTTCTTGTTTTTTTACATTATATATACAAGGGTTGGTACTTCCACAATGACATTTCATGTAGATGCTTCACAATGTTGGAAAGAAAAGTTAATTCCACCATGCTGATGCTTTCCTAGAAGTTAGAGCTACCATTTTTCTTCACAAAATCAAGGTCCTTCTTTGTGCTTTTCATTGCATCCCATTAGATCAATAACTTCGCAATTGGGTGAAACAGTAAGATCTTCATAACTCACTGGTCTGTGTTTCTAGAAGACAGAGTCACTGCACTGAGAAGAGATTTGGAGACCTGCTGTGCTAGAACTAAAGCATGGGTCTCTGTGTAGCTCACTGGTAAATATATTTGACTATATTATGATCTGGATTTCCCATTGGTTAGTGATAGCCTGTATGCAGGTCAGAAAGCAACAGTTAGAACTGGACATGGAACAACAGACTGATTCTAAATAGAAAAAGGAGTACATCAAGGCTGTATATTGCCACCCTGCTTATTTAATTTATATGCAGAGTACATCATGAGAAACGCTGGGCTGGAAGAAGCACAAGCTGGAATCATGTTTGTCAGGAGAAATATCAGTCACCTCAGATATGCAGATGACACCACCCTTATTGCAGACCGTGGAGAACTAAAGAGCCTCTTGATGAAAGTGAAATAGGAAAGTGAAAAAGTTAGCTTAAAGCTCAACATTCAGAAAACGAAGATCATATCATCCGGTTCTATCACTTCATGGAAAATACATGGGGAAATAGTGGAAAGTGTCAGACTTTATTTTTCTGGGCTCCAAAATCATTGCAGATGATGATTGCAACCATGAAATTATGACAGTTAAACTCCTTGGAAGGAAAGTTATGACCAACCTAGACAGCATATTAAAAAAGCAGAGACATTACTTTGCCGACTAAGGTCCATCTAGTCAAGGCTATGGTTTTTCCAGTAATCAGGTATGGATGTGAGAGTTGGACTATAAAGAAAGCTGAGCACTGAAGAATTGATGTTTTGAACTATGGTGTTGGAGAAGACTCTTGAGAGTCCCTTGGACTGCAAGGAGATCTAACCCATCTATCCTATGGGAGATCAGTCCTAGGTTTTCATTGAAAGGACTGATGTTGAAACTGAAACTCCAATACTTTGGCCTCCTGATGCGAAGGGCTGACTCATTGGAAAAGACCTTGATGCTGAGAAAGATTGAGGGAAGGAGGAGAAGGGGACAACAGAGGATGAGTTGGTTGGATGGCATCATTGACTTGATGGACATGGGTTTGGATGGACTCCGGGAGGTGGTCATGGACAGGGAGGCCTGGTGTGCTGTGATTCATGGGGTCGCAAAGAGTCAAACATGACTGAGCGACTGAACTCAACTGAACTGAAGTGATGAAATGTTGATTGCAGATGATATAAGATATCTTTTCTTGCTCTTTGAGCTGGGCATATAGTCTCCCATTTAGTTTAAATTTGGTAATCTATTCTTGAGAGTCTTCAAAGAGTTGATACTCAGTCCCTATTTTATCCATTGTTGTCTATTTTCTTTCTTAACACCAATCCAACCAGAGAGAGTAGTACCTAATTACTCCAACACACAGCTGTATCTGATTTTAATAGAAAGGAATTTAGCTTTTCACTCTTAGCACAAAAATGACTATAACATCCTGAATTCAAAACCCTTCCATAAATTTCACATAGCAAAATTCACATAAACATGTCCCTCCACTCAACTTTGCCAAATATATGACCTGCCCAATAAAAAATCTCATCATTTTGTATATCTGCATTATCTTTCTTCACCTTCCAGTCATCTGCCTGGCATGTCATCCTTGATATTTTTAAGTATCTTTAAAGGATTTTTTTTTCAAGTTTTATTTTAATTTTGGCCACACCTTGCAACATGTGGGATCTTAGTTCCCCAACCAGGGATCAAAACCACACTCTCTGCACTTGAAGGTGGAGTCCCAATCACTGAACTACTGAAGAAGTCCTAAATTTTTTCTTGTAAATTTTTTCTTGTAAAATAACATCTTGAGTCATGTTGAAATTTCAGTGAAACCTGTTTGGATTAATACCATTTTTAATAACAAGAAAGAAAACAATTATTATTATTATCTATATATTCATATAAGCATAAAATGCTTAGCAATAACAAAATACTGGGCTAACCAATTTCTATGTGTATAAATGCACACATAAACATGCACACATAAACATATACATATATATTCATGTGCAAACATACATACACAGACATGTTGTATAATCATATTTGATAATCACAGTACACCTGAGATAGACGTTTATATTTCTATTTAAAAATAGAAACTTAGATTAAGAAATTAAGATTAATCACTTAACTGTGATTTAATTTCATCTATTGACCAACAAAAATATAGTGTAAGAGGTTTATCTTTTTATTTAATCCTAAAATAAATTAGGTTTTACTTTATATGCAACTGGGGAGGTTTGAAAGCTCTTTTTAACTGCACCTCACTCAACCTGGTATATATTTGTCTGAAAGATCTGAAAAGACCTATTTGAGGCATTGGAAATGATTGGTGATATGTACTGGACTGGAGAGACATCAATAACATTGAGAATATTCCTGGGAATAAAAGAACAGGTGGTGATGTAAAATGCATAATGAATTTTTTTTTTCTCCTGCTTTGTGAAAGGCATTAGAGAGACAGACTGAGAGAAACTTATCAACTAATCTGAAGGGAGAAATGGACACAGGGAGCATTGACCTCTGTCTCTAAGACTAAATAAGCAAACATACCCAGGCAGATCTATTTGAAAAAGCACTCCAAGGAAAGATAAGCAGTTACATAAAAGTTATTGAAAACAAAGTATTGCCTGATGGAGGTGTTTTCTCTTCTGGAATTCTCTGTTCTGGAGTTACTATTTTAACAGAGAAAATTAGCCCATTGTTCCTGAAATAAATATTTAGAGTGCTTTTTCCATAAGACCACATGTAAATGTCATCCTGAATGAATTAATCAGACAAGTGCACAGAGAATTTTAGGGTAATTCTGGCTAGTGGGTCTCTTTACAGCTGCTTGGGCAAGTTCCCAGGTGGCTGTTGCATGAAACAGCTTTTATTATTCAGCAGTGCATACGTTTGCTATTCCTGAAATCTAAGGTCTCTGGCCAAATGATAGATGGTTTATTGAGATGATACATTGACTCCAACACTTACCTCTTTCTATTGACATTTGACTGAAATATTCTCTAAAATCTGTCATTTTCTGGAATTTTAAAAATCTTCTTGAATATTGCAAAAGAGAAGAACATGAAATAGTCTATTATATTGTCACCCACAAATTGACACTTGATGTCGGTGCTTGCCATCTGCCTCTATAAGGATTAAGTCATGTGCCACTGCAGCTGTTGACCTCTAAAACCCCCTGAAAGAGTTCAGGATAAAGGGCAGAAGTGAGGCACTCTGTACTCTGGGAAACTGGCAAGACAGGTCTCCAGATACTTAGATATTCTCAGCAGCTGATTTTATGAGCCTAGTTCTGGTATCTTCTCATATCTAAACTAAAATTCTTCATGATAATGATTTTTTCTTGTGACTAGCAGAAACTTCATGAGAACCAGAAGATTATGATTATGTTTTTTTCTCAATTTTAGAAGACAGGAGGCATGTATGAACTGAATTAGCTCTAGAGATATCAAGCCTATATTATGCTTTACTTAAGCATCCCTGTTGCAATAGGGAGAAGAAACTGAACTCAGTTTCACTGAAACAAAATATAAGAGAGTTTTTAAATGCTAGAGTGAACAACTGTTGGATTGCAGGTACTCCCCTTTACCAAAATCGCATATATATTGTCCTTCCCCCTTACCTCTTTGGCACTGTTTCTCAGAGCTGTCTGAGATGCTGTCTCCTGGGCTGCCATCCTCATATTGTTCCAAATAAAACTTAAGCTGCAACACTCATGTGGAGCATTTTTTTTTAATGGACAATCTTAAATTCTTAAGAGAAATTGAAAAACAACTTTTTTATGAGAGATAGAAATACTTCCTTCCTGACACATCAGCATTAGTAATTATAATAAAAAGGATTCTGATTCAGCATGCTGAAATATTAAAGTGAGCAGTCAAATTATTTGTTCTGCCTTTAGGAAGTGAAGGGATATACCAGCTCCTAACAGTTTTGTTGGTTGGACGATGTCATCATGTTCAGGAAATTTGGTATGGTGATAATTACCCTGGCTGCACAACTTTCACCACCTGGAAGATAACTAAGATGAACTTGATGACTTCCTCATTCTGACTAAATTTTAGACAGATTTCTTCCTAACCAGGAGATATTCCAGGTGGCTCAAGTGGTGAAGAATCCAACTGTCAAAGCAAGAGATGCAGGAGACATAGTTTCAGTTTCCGTGCTTGGATCCGGAAGATTCCCTGGAGTAGGAAATAGCAACCTAATCCAGTATACCTGCCTAAAAACGTCCATGTACAGAGGAGTCTGGAAGGCTACAGAGTCCATGGTGTCACAAAGGAGACAGACATGACTGAGCAACTGGGCACACTTCATAAACTTATGTTCTGGTATCTCCTCATATCTAGAAAAGCACTAAAATTCTTCATGATGACGAGCACTTACGTTCAGTTCAGTTCAGTCGCTCAGTCGTGTCTGACTCTTTGTAATCCCATGAATCACAGCACGCCTGGCCTTCCTGCCCATCACCAGCTCCCGGAGTTCACTCAAACTCATGTCCAGTGAGTTGATGATGCCATCCAGCTACCTCATGCTCTGTCGTCCCGTTCTCCTTGTGCTCCCAATCCCTCACAGCATCAAGGTCTTTTGCACCGAGGAAACTCTTTGCAGGAAGTAGCCAAAGTATTGAACTTTCAGCATCAGCAAAATGTCCTTCCAATGAACACCCAGAACTGATCTCCTTTAGAATGGACTGGTTGGATCTCCTTGCAGTCCAAAGGACTCTCAAGAGTCTTCTCCAACACCACAGTTTAAAACCATCAATTTTTTGGCGCTCAGCCTTCTTCACAGTCCAACTCTCACATCCATACATAACGACTGGAAAAACCATAGCCTTGACTATACGGACCTTAGTCGGCAAAGTAATGTCTCTGCTTTTGAATATACTATCTAGGTTGGTCATAACTTTTCTTCCAAGGAGTAAGCATCTTCTAATTTCATGGCTGCAATCACCATGTGCAGTGATTTTGGAGCCCCCCAAAATATGTCTGACACTGTTTCCACTGATTCCTCATCTATTTCTCATGAAATGATGGGACCAGATGCCATGATCTACATTTTCTGAATGTTGAACTTTAAGCCAACTTTTTCATTTTCCTCTTTCACTTTCATCAAGAGGCTCTTTAGTTCCTCTTCACTTTCTGCCATAAGGGTGGTGTCATCTGCATATCTGAGGTTATTGATATTTCTCCCAGCAATCTTGATTCCAACTTGTG
>SJYC01147061.1:0-17040 GCA_006408675.1 Madoqua kirkii | reverse complement strand
GCAAAATTACTGCTGCAATAAAGAAAGCTTTATGAAGAGAGGATGGAAGGTTTCGAAAACTGAGGCTCCTTTTGACTACCATTCTACTCCCTGATGGAGATAAGGCTAATCATACTTTTCTGACCTTGAGGGTAGCCTGATATACTGTGAATGCTTCCTGTGATGGATGAGAATTCCTGGTTGAGAGTTACTGGACAGAATAGTGCTTAAGAATCTACACTTATGGTGGAGAGTCAAGACAGTACCTCAGAAAAATAATGATCTGTCTTAAATCCAATTTGATGTTCATTCTACAACAAAAGGAGTTTTTAGTAGAAACTCTCTCTTTGCAATTTATAAACTTCTCAAGGATCAATTTTTTCCCCTTCAGATTTGCATTTATTCAATGAATAATCCACTACTTAAAATTAGATATATATATATATATATAAATGCATTGTTAGAAAGTATATTTGATAAAATAAATAACACTGGAATTATGGACAATAGGATTTTACTATCACCATTATGTAAACTATGTCAACATACAATATATACAAACCATGTTGAATGGATTTGGGTTAATCATTTAATACCTATAAAGGCTCACTTTTCCAAAGCAGAATATGAGAACTTGGCAGATATAAACAACAAAGTTTTCTCTGATTGGCAATATTACTCTATTCACTTCCTTCTAAGCATTTTAAGTATCTTTCCCTCAACTCTTTGCTCTCAGTTTGAAACATACTCTTATAAGGCCAGAAATAAGCAATGGATTCTTTTATATTATTTTTACAAATTTTAAAATAAAAAAATAAAATAATTTGAGCATGTTAGTGTCATAAGTAATATTGAGTCAAGATTATAATTAAACTATTCATTCTCAGTGAATAATTGAGATAAGCTTGTCTCTTTTTTCTCATTTTTAATGTCAGATCTAATCCTCTTAGCTCCTTATACTACTATGGACACATTTTACTATCTAGATCTTTGCTAATTTTTCATTTGTTGGCCAGTCATTTTTACCAAATCACTTGGATACAGTTTGTTTTGATTCAACTGTTAAATTAATCATTTGTATATTCATGATCTATTTATGGAATTCCTTGCTTTAGTCAAAGAAGATTAAGGTGCAGTTGTGTGTGTGTGTGCATGTGTGTAAAAGGAAGAGAATTAACATGAGAGAAAGGTACAGTTATTTTGAGGCAGAAAAAAAAGAGTCCTACTTCTATAAAATTGATCTCATTTATCTTCTTTCCCATTCTATCCTAGCTCCTTCATCTTCCTCCCACTAAAATGCAATACTAGTACAGTTTAATATATCCCAGTAGGAAGAAATACAGTTGCACATTCAAATTCCTCAAACCAAAAAGCAATCAGTACACTATGACAGGTATGTAGTTCCTGAAGATAATTGTTTTTTGTACTTCTAAAAGGAAGAACAATGAGCATGAGTGAGAAGAAAAATCTAGCCTTGGAAGCAACCACATTTATCTTTAGTCAAGAAGAAAATTAAACAAAAAAGTTAACTTTAAAACAGTGATTAACTTGGATATCTTTTATGAGCATTATATATTCATGGGAAATAGATGGGGAAACAGTGGAAACAATGTCAGACTTTATTTTTTGGGCTCCAAAATCACTGCAGATGGTGACTGCAGCCATGAAATTAAAAGATGCTTACTCCTTGGAAGAAAAGTTATGATCAACCTAGGTAGCATATTCAAAAGCAGAGACATTTCTTTGCCGACTAAGGTCCGTCTAGTCAAGGCTATGGTTTTTCCTGTGGTCATGTATGGATATGAGAGTTGGACTGTGAAGGCTGAGCACCAAAGAATTGATGGTTTTGAACTGTGGTGTTGGAGAAGACTCTTGAGAGTCCCTTGGACTGCAAGGAGATCCAGCCAGTCCATTCTGAAGGAGATCAACCCTGGGATTTCTTTGGAAGGAATGATGCTAAAGCTGAAACTTCAGTACTTTGGCCACCTCATGCGAAGAGTTGACTCATTGGGAAAGACTCTAATGCTGGGGACTAGGGGCAGGAGGAGAAGGGGATGACTGAGGATGAGATGGCTGGATGGCATCACTGACTCAATGGGCGTAAGTCTGAGTGAACTCCGAGAGATGGTGATAAACAGGGAGGCCTGATGTGCTGCGATTCATGGGGGTCGCAAAGAGCTGGACACGACTGAGCGAGGGAACGAAACTGAACTGAACTAAACTGAACTGAAAGGAAAAATAATGCCACTTACTCTCAAAGAAAGAAAGAAAAAGTTGTGTAAAATTTAAGAAAAATGTGTATGTTCAGTGCATTAAAATTATGTACACAAATCAGTGTTCAGTTTAAGTCTGGGTGGCTCAGACAGTAAAGAATATACTTGCAATTCAGGAGACTTGAATTTAAACCCTGGAGCAGGAAGATCCCCTGGAAAAGAAAATGGCTACCCACTCCAGTATTCTTGCTTGGAAATCCCATGGACAGAAGAGCCTGGAGAGCTATACTTCACGAGGTCTCAAAGAGTCAGACATGACTGAGCTACTAACATTTTCACTTTTAAGTATGGATGTCTGTGTTTTCTTTTCTTTCTTTCTTTCTTTCTTTTTTTTTAATGTGTGGGCTACATATGCAATAGGCTGAGAAGTAATGGAAGCCTGAAATTAAAATTATAATGTACTAGCTTCTAGTTTGCTAACACTAAATTGAGCATAAAGCATTTAACCTAGGATGAGATGGGACCCAATGCTTCAGGGAAAAAATATCTTCGACTCTCCAACACTCCCCTATATGCTGATATCTGAGAGCTAATTGAATACATTTGCATATGAGTGACTGCATTTTGGGCAAAATAGCATTTTTAGAAAATATGTGATGGGTTGAGATAATTATAATTGAAGCTGATTTGGAACGAAAGTCTCACTACAAAGTTAAATTCATCCTGAGGAAATTGTGGTTTGAAGGTTCAGAAACCAGGAATATGGCTCATTTCTGACATTGTGTGCACGTGGTTATAATTTAGCATGACACCTAGTCACTTGTGTAAATGGGTTATATTAAGAAAATAATACACTGAACAGAAAGCTTTCAGCAATAAATCAAATACATTTGTCTGTTAAAAAAAAAAAAGGACATTGAAACAACTAAACTCTGAAATATCTTCTTTATTTTCCTGTACCTCCTGGGATACATGATGTAAACTGACAGCTTTGGAAAAGTCTGGAATACTGTAGCAATTTGGGATAAGATTTAATGGAAGTTGGGAGGCTATTTTAAAAGTTTTCTTCTGATAGAAACACGTGAGGAGACTTTGATAAATTACTCTGGCTTGAAAAGAGAAAGAGAGGCAGAGACAGAGACAGAAGTTGATTATATTTCTCCCTCAAACTAATCAAGAAGATCCTATCACCAACTACACAAGCTTTATTTTAAAGTCATTAGTGATATTATATATTAAGTAATCTAGTTTCATTTTATAGATCTTGTGAGTGAAAAGACATTCACTCACATATTTACTCATATGGCAGGTAACTTGTACTGAGTATATCAAGAGGCTACAGCCATCAGATCATCACATTACAACTGCCTTAATGGTGAGCTCTGAGGGAACTCAGGATAGAAATACGATGTCTGCCACCTATCAGATACTGCAGCCACCCCCACAATTGTGCACATGGAGGAGACTTAGGATGAGAAAGCACAGGACACTGACCTCAGATATCTGGAGTGCACATCAAAGGAATGATTTCAATGAGCCCAGACTTTTGCATCTTTCCATACATAAAAAAGCACTAAATTGCTTAGCTTGTGATATCTAGTTTTATTTAGTTAATGGCAATCTTTTTATGTTCTAACTAACCTTGTCTTTGTCACAAAAATTCTTATATATCCCAGCACCTTCCTGAGAGCCTGATCTGATAAAGTGTACTATTGTGGAAAGAATGTAGTGACTAATAATTTGATGATGGGAATCCTGTTTCTATCCTTAAGATAATTTTAAGGTATTTGGGAAGATTTTTAAAGCATTTTTGATTGGACTGGCTAGACATTTATCTATCTAAAGAAATAATTCTAGGTTTTCTTTGCCAGTTCTTCTTTCTCCTTTCTTCCTTCTTCATCTCCAGGCATAGTTTGGCTCACTTCTCAAATATATTCTTTGAACAAGCTAATTGATCTGATAAAGTGTACTATTGTGGAGAGAATGTAGTGACTAATAATTTGATGATAGGAATCCTGTTTCTATCCTTAAGATAATTTTAAGGTATTTGGGAAGATTTTTAAAGCATTTTTGATTGGACTGGCTAGACATTTATCTATCTAAAGAAATAATTCTAGGTTTTCTTTGCCAGTTCTTCTTTCTCCTTTCTTCCTTCTTCATCTCCAGGCATAGTTTGGCTCACTTCTCAAATATATTCTTTGAACAAGCTAAATTACTTTTTTCTGAGCATTCCTGAAAGTCATGCTAGGTAATTTTTGATAGGATCATTATCATCTAAGTGGCAATGCAAATCCTACCTTTGCTTCTACACTTACTGTTTTGTGATCTTTGTCATGTTACTTACCTGTACCTCAGTTTTCTCTTCTGTAAAGTAAGACTGATTAAAAAAAAATTAATAAGGAGGTTGTTAGGATCAATGAAGTAAAAAGTGTAAATAATGCCTGTCAAGCAGTAAAGTCTACAAAAATATTAAATTTATTGTTAGTATTGTTATTGGTTTATAGATAACTTTGATTCACTCATGTACTCATGATGGGAATCTTTTAAGTAACTATTAATGGTTTAGCTTTAGTGTATTCTATTTTTGCTCTTAATTGCAATGTTAATTGCATTATAATTGTGGTGTCTGAGAAGACTCTTGAGAGTGCAAGGAGATCCAACTAGTTCATCCTAAAGGAGATTAGTCCTGAGTGTTTATTGAAATAATTGATGCTGAAGCTGAAACTACAATACTTTGGCCACCTGATGGCTGATACTTTGGCCGTTTGAAAAGACCCTGATCCTGGAAAAGATGGAAGGGAGGGAAAGGGGATGGCAGAGAGTGAGACTGTTGGATGGCATCACCAATTCAATGGACATGAGTTTGAATAAGTGCCAGGTGTTGGTGATGGACAGGGAGGCCTGGCATGCTGCAGTCCATGAGGTTGTAAATAGACAAGACTGAGCAATGGAATTGAATTGATTTTGATTTTTAAACTAGTCATATATATGATTTGCTTAGTTATTAGTTTCATAGGGATTTCAAAAGAATGTGTATTTTGTATGTGTGTGTAAAATTTTCCTTTGCCTCATTTAGATCTTATTATTACTTTTTTTATGGTAAGATTATGTTTACAGATGTCCTGTTTCCTCGGTTTCCAGACACATGGAGTATGGAATTATGGGTAGAATTTATACAACTAGTTCTAACTAGTCATATATATGATTTGCTTAGTTATTAGTTTCATAGGGATTTCAAAAGAATGTGTATTTTGTATGTGTGTGTAAAATTTTCCTTTGCCTCATTTAGATCTTATTATTACTTTTTTTATGGTAAGATTATGTTTACAGATGTCCTGTTTCTTCGGTTTCCAGACACATGGAGTATGGAATTATGGGTAGAATTTATACAACTAGTTCTGTTCGACAAGCTAGTAGAGGTGATATGGGTTATGCTAGGCTTTATTGAAAAGCAGAGATATTACTTTGCCAACAAAGGTCCGTCTAGGCAAGGCTATGGTTTCTCCAGTGGCCATATATGGAAGTGAGAGTTGAACTGTGAAGAAAGCTGAGCACCAAAGAATTGATCCTTTTGAACTGTGGTGTTGGAGAAGACTCTTGAGAGTCCCTTGAACTGCAATGAAATTCATCCTAAAGGAAACCAGTTCTGGATGTTAATTGGAAGGACTGATACAAAAGCTGAAACTCCAGTGTTTTGGCCACCTCTTGCGAAGAGCTGACTCATTGGAAAAGACTCTGATGCTGGGAGGGACTGGGGGCAGGAGGAGAAGGGGACCACCGAGGATGAGATGGCTGGATGGCATCACCGTCTCGATGGATATGTGTCTGAGTGAACTCCAAGAGTTGGTGATGGACAGGGAGACCTGGCTTCTGTGATTCATGGGGTCATAAAGAGTCGGACACGACTGAGTGAACTGAACTGAACTGAACTGAACTGAACTGAAGCATTTAATACTCACCCAAATTCTCTAGCCTCCTCTTTTCTTCTACAGCCAAAGTAGATGAAGTGTGGTGTTAAAATATTAAGTCAAGATATAGAGCAACCTGAATTACTGAGTCATTATATGGAGTGCTATGATTTTCACCAAATCTGCAGGGAAATTTGAGTAAATAAAACACTTTTCTGTTTTATTTAGTCATAAAGATTTTTGGATTGCTTGCTAGCTAAGGTATTCAGAATGTCCTCATGAAATAAAATAAAGTAAAACTTGACTTGAGTTGAAGCTTGAGTATAGAACATATTTGAATTACTAACAGGATAGGTATGTCAGGCCAGAGGGTAAGTAACGATGCTGAGGAAAAGGTGTAGAGATCATCCTGGCAGTGTCTAAAGGACCAGCATTGGTCCTGGTCAAAGCTGGCATGGGATTTGGCATCCACAAGAAAAACTGATTTGAGGGTTTTCACCTGACCAATTCTGCGAGATGGAGAACACAGTGCAACTCTGTTAAAGAAACGAACACAGGATCAATATATAGCATGGCAGCTTTCTTTCATTACTCTGATCTAAGAGTATGATTTAGAGTGCATGATTATAGTGTGCTAAGGGTTTCTGTTCTTCAGAGAAAGGCAAAACTATGCAAGCAGTAGTGACTATTGATTTAACACAATTACCAAGAGAGTGTATAAGTCAACTATTCATCACAGCCAGAAGGAAATATTACATATATATCCCATATTAAAAGAAAATAACCAAAAATTGATGTCCTTGAGGCAATCTAAAGTCTGGCACACATAGAACTTTCCTAAGGCCCTTACAGCCTCAGACAGCAACCTTACAAAAGTTGATGTGATCAGGATATTCAGACAAAAGCCTAGTACCACGGATGGCTTTCTTTTTAAATATCAAACACAATGGAGTAAAATTGTTATATATATGTGTGTGTGTGTGTGTATATATATATATATATATATACACACTATGTATAATGAGCTTCCCAGATGGTGGTAAAGAATCCACCTGCCAATGTAGGAGACATGAGAGATGCAGGTTTGATCTTTGGATTGGGAAGATTCCCTGGAGAAGGAAATGGCAACCCACTCCAATATTCTTGCCTGGAGAATTCCAAGGACAGAACAGCCTGGTTGGCTATAATCCATAGAGTTGGACACAACTGTAGTGACTGAGCATGCAAGCATATTATGTATAATACTATATACACACACACACATCCATATATATTTGGGCTTCCCTCATAGCTCAGTTGGTAAAGAATCTACCTGCAATGCAGGAGAGCCCAGTTCAATTTCTGGTCTGAGAAGACCCACTGGAGAAGGAATAGGCTACCCACTCGAGTATTCTGGCCTGGAGTACAGTCCATGGTGTTTCAAAGAGTCAGACATGACTGAACAACTTTAACTATATATATATATATATATGTATATGTATGTGTGTGTGTGTGTGTGTGTGTGTATACAAATAATAAGAATTACATAATAGGACTTCTTTCTATCTTCCTAAGATAAATTATCATCTTCCATGTATGTAGTCAGACTGTGCAGAAAATTTGAGTTCATCAAATGCATAATGAGACTACTAGGAAACCACAAGAAGGATATGTTTTAATTTTAAACCACAGAATGAAATAATTATCACAGTATAGGAGCAAATGGTATTTAAAAGGACAAAGGAGATATCAGAGTCTATAAACAGGTAAGAGTTCTTCATTCCCAAAAAAGATAGGCAGGAATGATGTGATCTAAAATTTTAAATTAAAAAAAATCATAAAAAAATACTAAATTGTGAATTATAAATGTATATATTTTCATTCTTGCATTTAAACACCACATCTTTTGTTATTTATTGAAAATTATATCATGATGGAAGAAGAAGGTAAGAATATTTCATGAAAAATTGTGTATTAATCTCTATCAGAATCTTTTAAAGTGGCTGCAAATATGATTGATAGTCTTTGTTGTAAGAGTGACAGTAAAAGGCAATAATTTCACAGTGGAATTCTCTACAACATGGCCATTCTGTTGTGCCTCTAGTTCAGTTCAGTTCACTTCTGTTGCTCAGTCATGTCCAACTCTATGCAACTCCATGAATCACAGCAAGCCAGGCCTCCCCATCCATCACTAACTCCCAGAGTTCACTCATATTCACGTCCATCGAGTCCATGATGCCATTGAGCCATCTCATCCTCTGTCGTCCCCTTCTCCTCCTGCCCCTAATCACTCTCAGCATCAGAGTCTTTCCCAGTGAGTCAACTCTTCACATGAGGTGGTCAAAGTACTGGAGTTTCAGCTTTAGCATCATTCCTTCCATACACACACACACACACACACACATATATATGTATGTATATGTCATATATTGGACTGTGAAGAAGGCTGAGCACTGAAGAATTGATGCTTTTGAACTGTGGTGTTGAGAAAGACTCTTGAGCATCCCTTGGACTGCAAGGAGATCCAACCAGTCCATTCTGAAGGAAATCAACCCTGGGATAACTTTGGAAGGAATGATGCAAAAGCTGAAACTCCAGTACTGTGGCCACCTCATGTGAAGAGTTGACTCATTGGAGAAGACTCTGATGCTAGGAGGGATTGGGGGCAGGAGGAGAAGGGAATGACCGAGGATGAGATGTCTGGATGGCATCATGGACTCAATGGACGTGAGTCTGAGTGAACTCCGAAGGTGATGATGAACAGGGAGGCCTGGCTGCTGCGATTGGTGGGGATGCAAAGAGTCGGACACGACTGAGCGCCTGAACTTAACTGAACTGAACTGTGATATATTACAGTAGTTTTAATTCACATTTATGTAATAATTAATGATGCTTCAGCAGGAAAGAATCTGTCTGCAATGCTGGAGACACAGGATACTTGAGTTCAAGCGCTGGGTCCAAAAGATCCCCTGGAGGAGAAAATTTAAATCCATTCCAGTAGTCTTGCCTGCGAAATCCCAGGGACAAAAGAGTCCGGCTGGCTACAGTCCACAGGGTTGTACAGAGTCAGACACAACTGAGTGACTGAGCACACACACACAGTAATTCATGATATTTGGCATATTTTCATGTACCTCTTTGTCATCAGTAAGTCTTCTTTAATGAAATGTCCGTTAAGGTCTTGTATCCACTTTTTGAGTGAGTTGTTTGTTTTTCTGATATTGAGCTGTATGAGCTCCTATATTTTTTAATTTACTAAGATCAATTCCTTCTGTTAAAAGATTAACTAGATTCTAAATTTTCTTTTAGCCTCTCCTCCTGCATAAAGTATCTTCTTACTTAAGTAAAGTCAATCTTTTGAACAAACATCTTAGAGTCTACTTGATGGTTTTCAAATATAATCTTAGCTAATTTTTTTGGGCTCCAAAATCACTGCAGATGGTGACTGCAGCCATGAAATTAAAAGACACTTACTCCTTGGAAGAAAAGTTATGACCAACCTCGGTAGCATATTCAAAGGCAGAGACATTACTTTGCTGACTAAGATCCATCTAGTCAAGGCTATAGTTTTTCCTGTGGTCATGTATGGATGTGAGAGTTGGACTGTGAAGAAGGCTAAGCGCTGAAGAATTGATGCTTTTGAACTGTGGTGTTGGAGAAGACTCTTGAGAGTCCCTCCCTGCAAGGAGATCCAACCAGTCCATTCTGAAGGAGATCAACCCTGGGATATCTTTGGAAGGAATGATGCTAAAGCTGAAACTCCAGTACTTTGGCCACTTCATGTGAAGAGTTGACTCATTGGAAAAGACTCTGATGCTGGGAGGGATTGGGGGCAGGAGGAGAAGAGGACGACAGAGGTTGAGATGGCTGGATGGCATCACGGACTCGATGGACGTGAGTCTGAGTGAACTCATAGAGATGGTGATGAACAGAGAGGCCTGGCGTGCTGCAATTCTTGGGGTTGCAAAGAGTCAGACATGACTGAGCTACTGAACTGAACTGAACCCAGCTCAGATGGAATAGCTTATGGTGAATAAACCAATATTCAGTTCAAGAAAGGAAAAGTAAATTTGCATAAGCTGATTTAAACGAAGCTATTTTATTTTCTGTTTTCTCCTCTATGTGTTTTCTCAATATCTTATAAAATCTTATTTCCAGGTTTGTTATTTCTATGCTATTTTGATATATTCTTGTGTGTGCCCGTATGCTAAGTTTCTTGAGTCATATATAACTCTTTGTGACCCTATGGACTATAGCTCAGCAGTCTCCTCTGCCCGTGGGAGTCTCCAGGCAAGGATATTGGAATGGGTTGCCATGAACTCCAGGGGATCTTTCTGACACAGGGATCAAATCAGCATCTTCCACCTCTCCTGCATTAACAGGCAGAATTCTTGCCACTAGCACTACCTGGGAAACCCCTATTCTTGTGTTCAGTTCAGTTCAGTCGCTGAACTGAACCTATTCTTTGCAACCCCATGGACGGCAGCATGCAGGCCTCCCTGTCCATCACAAACTCCTGGAGTTTACTCACACTCATGTCCATTGAGTTGGTGATGCCTTCCAACCATCTGTCCCTGTCGTCCCCTTCGCCTCCTGCCTTCCATCTTTCCCAGCATCAGGTTCTTTTCCAATGAGTCAGCTATTCACATCAGGTGACCAAAGTATTGGAGTTTCAACTTCAACATGAGTCCTTCCAATGAATATTCAGGACTGATTTCCTTTAAGATGAACTGGTTGGATCTCTTTGCAGTCCAAGGGACTCTCAAGAGTCCTTTCCAACACCACAGTTCAAAAGCATCAGTTCTTCAGTTCTCAGCTTTCTTTATAGTCTAATTCTCACATCCATGCATGACTACTGGAAAAAACAAAGTTTGACTAGGTGGACTTCTGTTGGCAAAGTAATGTCTCTGTATTTTAATGTGCTGTCTAGATTGGCATAGTTTTTCTTCCAAGGAACAAGCACCTTTTAATTTCATGGCTGCAGTCACCATCTGTAGTGATTTTGGAGCCTCCCCCCCCCGCCCCCCAAATAAATTCTGTCACCATTTCCATTGTTTCTCCAATTATTTACCATGAAGAGATGAAACCAGATGCCATGATCTTAGTTTTCTGAATATTGAGCTTTAAACCAACCTTTTGACTCTCTTCCCTCACTTTCATCAAGAAGCTTTTTAGTTCTTCACTTTCTACCATAAGGGTGGTGTCATCTGTGTAACTGAGGTTATTGATATTTCTCCCAACAATCTTTATTTCAACTTGTGCTTCACCCATCCAAGCATTTCTCATGATGTACTCTGCAGATAAGTAAGCAGGGTGACGATTTACAGCGTGACATACTCCTTTCCCAATTTGGAACTAGTCTGTTCAGGGTGACGATTTACAGCGTGGCATACTCTTTTCCCAATTTGGAACTAGTCTGTTCAGGGTGACGATTTACAGCGTGACATACTCCTTTCCCAATTTGAAACTAGTCTGTTATTCCATGTCCAGTTCTAACTGTTGTTTCTTGACCTGCATACAGATTTCTCAAGAAGCAGGTCAATGGGAACTGTTATTCCCATTTTTTAAAGAATTTTCCACAGTTTGTTGTGATCTACACAGTTAAAGGCATTGGCATAGTCAATAAAGCAGAAGTAGATATTTTTCTGTAACACAAGATGTTTTTCTTGTGCTTCTTATGCTATTTATCTTGGCTTAACTGTAACCAACAATTTCTGTCAGCTTTATTATCAAAATTCAGAAAGTTGTGAATAAAATAAATGAAAGATTTTAAACACTGGGTACAATAATAACTAATACTGATGTCATTGATAGTTCTCATTTTATGTATGGCAAAACCAATATAATATTGTAAAGTAATTAGTCTCCAATTAAAATAAATAAATTTAAATTTTAAAAAGTAATTCACCTTCAATTAAAATTTAAAAAAAGATGAATCAAATAAGTAAAATATCTTGAAGTTAAAGAATTCTATTAATCAAAAATTTTTTAACATTTTTGACACAGAACATGGTATTATGGATAAAATATCCAGAAGCAAAGCTCAGCACTGTTTCTTACTGTGTATATCAAGGTCTTTAATTGCTCTGAGATGGTCATCTCATAGAATTTCCTTTTATAGGCTCTAGTTGAGTAGATTATATATATTTGGTTGCACCATGCAGCAAGTGGTTCCTCAGGGTTCTTTTATTTTCATATTGTATACAGATCTAAATGAAAAGATTCTCTAGATATATGTTTTGGAGAAGGAAATGGCAACCCACTCCAGTATTCTTGCCTGGAGAATCCCAGGGACAAGGGATCCTGGTGGGCTGCCGTCTATGGGATCACACAGAATCAGACACGACTGAAGTGACTTAGCAGCAGCAGCAGCAGATATATGTTTATGTGTATAAAATGGTAGAAGCTTTGAGATCATTATTAAGCCAAGAAAACCTTGAAATAGTAACACTTTGATAAATGTTTTACATTTTAACTGTGCAGAACATGCCCTGGGTGCAAGAGATAATGTGTTAATGTGTAAGCATCATGTCACCAAGCAACATATCAACAAGCTTCTTCCATTAAAATTTCCAAACAAAGGAGAGGAATACAGAGAACATGAATTATTATTTTCAAATGAATTATTCAGAGGTTCAAAAGAAATAAGTGTTTTTTAGGCAGAGAGGTACAATCTTAAAAATTTAAAGCAGTATGTTTGTGCTTGCAATATTTTACTCCTGGTTTAGCGTTTGTCCATTTTTACTCAGGTTTTTCCCTTCTCACTCTAGATAATTTGCCTTGAGCACCCAAATCTGTCAAACTATGATAAATATCTTACCAGCTGGTCTTTTACATACTTGCTAATGGAAAATGATAGTTGCAGTAAATAGTTATTCAATTAACTGCCCACTTCACCAATGATTCTCTGGTGAATCAGATGGTAAATAATCTTCCTGCAATGCAGGAGACTGGAGTTCAACCCCTGGGTCAGGGAGTTCCTCTGGAAAAGAGAACAGCGACCTACTCCAGTCTTCTTGTCTGGAATATTTCATGAATAAAGAAGCTTCAGGAGATACACTCCATGAGGTCACAAAGTGTCGTATAGGACTGAGCAACTAATTCTTTCTCTAATCAGTGATGCCATAATTCCCACTACTTTCCTGATCTATATAAGGATTGTTTTCCCAGTTCTTCATTCCATCTGTATAACATACATTAAAGAACTTGTTTTCTATTTGGCACATTTTCTATTTATCACAATTCTTCTCATTTCCTTCCTTACTCCTCTTACCTTCAGTAATCTACACTCTATCTACTCCATTATACAAGGGCTCAGGAATCTTCCAAAGTCTCTATAGTCTTAATCAAATAATTTTTATAAAGCATTTAAAATAATGCTATCTCAAGATTAATATATAATAACTTTAGTCTTGCTGTGAAATGCCAAAGTTAATTTTGCTGTAGACTGTTTATAATAAGACTTATAAAGCTGAATTTCTTGATTGAGGAGGCACTCTAGACTTCTGGAATAACCATTTATGAAAGTAATCTTAGCTGTGTGATTTTGAAGAAAATTTGTATACGACTTTTGCAGCGGAAACCTAAAAGAGAAACGTATTGTGTTATACTTCACTTGTTGATTGTACACATGCTTAGTGCCAGCACTACTGTAAAAGAACACTGTTGATGATAATGCAGTGTAATATGATTGCTTCTCTAGTTAAAGCAACATGTGGAAGTCCTGTCACAACATTTTGATTGTTTCAAGGGAGATATGGAACTTAAATCAATGTTTGATTGTTAGATGCCAATATTGCTGTCAAATAAATTACATTATCTTCCTGATTGAAACTGATAAAAAATTGAAATATTAAATCTAGTATAATTTTCAGTGTAGTTAAGTGCACTATTGACATGTTCACAGACTTTATTTTATAAAAGAAAAAATTTTTAGTATTGCTATTATCCTCAAATAGTGTGATATTTGAACTCAGTGAAGTAGTATACAGACATCAGCAAGATAATAACATTACTATTCTGAACAGACACTTATAGTGGAATATGACTAAAGTATGACCACAGTTGTGTCCGACTCTCTGCAACTCCATGGACTGTAGCCTACCAGACTTCTCTGTCCATAGGATTGCTAGGCAAGAATACTGGTGTGGGTTACCATTTCCTTCTCCAGGGGATCTTCCTGACCCAGGGATTGAACCCGAGTCTCCCATATCGGAGGCAGACACTTTAACCTCTGAGCCACCAGGGAAGCCCTAAAAGAATAAATGTATACATATTAAAAAATAAATCAAAGAATTGATTTACCTAGTTCTTATCACAGCCTGTTAGATTTTTCAAACTGTGACCACCTGTGTTAACATGACTGAGCTATCATTACCATGAATTAAGATTATCTGAGTCAACATGACCTAGTTATTTGGTTCAGGGAAACTTATTCTAAGAAGAATAAAACTGTAAACCAATAAATAACGTTACTGTTTGCATCAGGAATGTCATGTAGATCAATGATCTGATACATCAATCTCCTTGAAAATGGCCTCCTTAAGGAGCAACCGTTTAATTTCAAAGACTAATTCAACCATAGCAAGCTGAGGTTGTTGGATTAGTCTTTGAAATTAAATGGTTGCTCCGTAAGGAGACCATTTTCAAGGAGATTGATGTATCAGATCATTGATCTGCTATAACTACCCATCTTAAGCTATTATATCAAGAATTTTTTCTAATCCCCAGCAGTTCCTCTCCCTGGGAGAACTATATTAAGCCACTGAGTCAGAGCTTAAATCATATATATATATATATTCATTTTGACAGTCTAATTAGACATTACTTCCTTTTACCATGTATAGGGATTCCCCTTTACTGCTGGAACTAGCAAATTTAGTTCTATTTTACTATTATAATGTATGTTTATGGAGCTCAATTCAATGATTTTTTTTTTTTGTAGCCTACCAGACTTCTCTGTCCATAGGATTGCTAGGCAAGAATACTGGTGTGGGTTACCATTTCCTTCTCCAGGGGATCTTCCTGACCCAGGGATTGAACCCGAGTCTCCCATATCGGAGGCAGACACTTTAACCTCTGAGCCACCAGGGAAGCCCTAAAAGAATAAATGTATACATATTAAAAAATAAATCAAAGAATTGATTTACCTAGTTCTTATCACAGCCTGTTAGATTTTTCAAACTGTGACCACCTGTGTTAACATGACTGAGCTATCATTACCATGAATTAAGATTATCTGAGTCAACATGACCTAGTTATTTGGTTCAGGGAAACTTATTCTAAGAAGAATAAAACTGTAAACCAATAAATAACGTTACTGTTTGCATCAGGAATGTCATGTAGATCAATGATCTGATACATCAATCTCCTTGAAAATGGCCTCCTTAAGGAGCAACCGTTTAATTTCAAAGACTAATTCAACCATAGCAAGCTGAGGTTGTTGGATTAGTCTTTGAAATTAAATGGTTGCTCCGTAAGGAGACCATTTTCAAGGAGATTGATGTATCAGATCATTGATCTGCTATAACTACCCATCTTAAGCTATTATATCAAGAATTTTTTCTAATCCCCAGCAGTTCCTCTCCCTGGGAGAACTATATTAAGCCACTGAGTCAGAGCTTAAATCATATATATATATATATTCATTTTGACAGTCTAATTAGACATTACTTCCTTTTACCATGTATAGGGATTCCCCTTTACTGCTGGAACTAGCAAATTTAGTTCTATTTTACTATTATAATGTATGTTTATGGAGCTCAATTCAATGATTTTTTTTTTACCTTGTATTGGAGTGTAGTTTATTTACAACCTTGTGTTAGTTTCAAGTGTAAGCAAAGTGAATCATCAAGGCTCCCTTTCTGATGGTAGTTCTTTCCATTTATCTTTATCTCTTTTCTGCTCTAATCCAGTCACTTAGTCAATTTGACCCACTTACTCTTTACTGTATATTTTATTTTTTAAAACAAAATATAAACAAACATTTTCTTCACTGCTGCTAAGCCACTTCAGTCATATCCGACCCTGTGCGACCCCATAGATGGCAGCACACCAGGCTCCTCCGTCCCTGGGATTCTCCAGGCAAGAATACTGGAGTGGGTTGCCATTTCCTTCTCCAATGCATGAAGTGAAAGTGAAGTTGCTTAGTCATGTCCAACTCCTAGGGACCCCATGGACTGTAACCTACCAAGTTCCTCCGTCCATGGGATTTTCCAAGCAAGAGTACTGGAGTGGGTTGCCATTACTTCACTAGGCAACATTTTACTCTACAACAAATTCTGTACACCAGGCATTCTTATGTTAACTTAGATCTTAGCTTTATAACTATATTTTTATGCTCTAAATTACTTGTACTCCTCATCAACTTGCATTCTCTCATTTCTTTATTGAAATTAGTCTTTGTACTTGTCATTGAAACTATTTATTCTTTCAATTTTGCTGCTGTATAAGGTTACTAGAGGAAAATTCCTCATTCTAGAACTTGCTTGATGAAACTCAACTAGATTAATTCACTTTCCACCATCCACAGACACACTGAAGATGGTAACAGGAAATATGCCAGAACCATCACTCGCATTGATTATATTGATTGATTTGATTGATTATATTATTTGCAGGAAAAGATGGACAAGCTTTATACAGTCAGTAAAAACAAGAGAGGGAGTTGACTGTGGCTCAGATCATGAACTTCTTATTTCTAAATTCAGACTTAAATTGAAAAGAGCAGGGAAAATCTCTATACCATTCAGGTATAACCTTAATTAAATCCCTTATGACTATACAGTGTAAGTGACAAACAGATTCAAGGGATTATATCTGAAGAACTACGGATGGAGGTTCCTGATGTTGCAGAGGAGACAGTGATCAAGATAATAACCAAGAAAAAAAATGCAAAAAGGCAAAATGGCTGTCTGAGGAGGCCTTACAAATGGCCAATGAAAGAAGAGACGCTAAAGGCA
>SJYC01147059.1:0-18651 GCA_006408675.1 Madoqua kirkii | reverse complement strand
CATTGTGTATATGTACCACAGCTTTCTTATCCATTCATCTGCTGATGGACATCTAAGCTGTTTTTATGTCCTGGCTATTATAAACAGGAACACGTGTACACTTGTGGTAGATTCAAGCTGCTATATGGCAAAACCAACACAATATTGTAAAGTAAAAAAAAGTAATAATTTAAAAAAATTTTAAAAAAACAACCAAAAAATAAAAAACAAAAAACAGACAAAACTTTAACCAGACTCATCAAGAAAAAAAGGGAGAAGGATCAAATCAAAAAATTAGAAATGAAAATGGAAAAATAATGATGTTAATACAAAGGATCATAAGAGATTACTATCAGCAACTATATGTCAATAAAATGGACAACTTGGAATAAATAAATGCATTCTTAGAAAAGTGTAACCTTCCAAAAACTGAACCAAGAAGAAATAGAAAATTGTAACAGACCCATCAAAAGCATGGAAATCAAAACAGTAATCAAAAATCTTCCAACAAAGAAAAGCCCAGGAACAGATGGCTTCACAGCTAATTTCTACCAAAAATTTAGAGAAAAGCTAACACCTGTCCTATTCAAACTCTTCCAGAAAATTACAGTGCAACTATATGTCAATAAAATGGACAACTTGGAATAAATAAATGCATTCTTAGAAAAGTGTAACCTTCCAAAAACTGAACCAAGAAGAAATAGAAAATTGTAACAGACCCATCAAAAGCATGGAAATCAAAACAGTAATCAAAAATCTTCCAACAAAGAAAAGCCCAGGAACAGATGGCTTCACAGCTAATTTCTACCAAAAATTTAGAGAAAAGCTAACACCTGTCCTATTCAAACTCTTCCAGAAAATTACAGATGAAAGTAAAATTACAAACTAATTCTATAAGGCCATCATCACCCTAATACAAAAACAAGGCAAAGATGCCACACACGCACACACACACACACACACACACACACACACACACACACACAAAAGGAAACTATAGGCCAATATCACTGATGAACATAGGTGCAAAAATTCTTAACAAAATTCTAGCAAACAGAATCCAACAACATATTAAAAAGATCATGTATCATGACCAAGTGGGCTTTATCCAAGGGATGCAAGGATTCTTCAACATTCACAAATCAAATAATGTGATACACCACATTAACAAATTGAAAGACACATATATAATTATCTCAATAGATGCAGGGAGAGCCTTTGACAAAGGTCAACATTGACTTATGATAAAAACCCTCCAGTAAGTAGGCATAGAAGGAACATACATCAACATAATAAAAGCCATATATGATAATCCCACAGCAATTATTATCCTCATTGGTGAAAAATTGAAAGCATTCCCCCTAAAGTCAGGAACAAAACAAGGGTGTGCACTCTCATCACTACCATTCAACATAGTTTTGGAAGTTTTAGCCTCAGCAATCAGAGAAAAAGAAATAAAAGAAATCCAGATTGGGAAATAAGTAAAACTCTGTTTGCAGATGACATGATCGTCTACATAGAAAACCCTAAAGACATGGCCAGAAAAGTACTAGAGCTAAACAATGAGTTTAGTAAAGTTACAGGATATAAAATTAACACACAGAAATCCCTTGCACTCTTATACACTAACAATGAGAAAACAGATAAATTAAGGAAATAATTCCATTCACCACTGTGACAAAAAGAATAAAATACTTAGGAATAAATCTATCTGAATAAACAAAAGACCTATATATATATAAAACTATAAAACACTGGTGAAAGAAATCAAAGAGGATAGAAGTAGATGGAGAAATATACCATGTTCATGAATCTGAAGAATCAAAATAGTGAAAATGGGTATCCTACCCAAAGCAATCTATGGATTCAATGCTATCCCTATCAAGCTACCAATGGTATTTTTTAGAGAGCTAGGACAAATAATTTCACAATTTGTAAAGAAATACAAAAAATTCAAAGAGCCAAAACAATCTTGAGAACGAATGGAACTGGAGGAATCAGCCTACCTGACCTCAGACTATACTACAAAGCTATAATCATTAAGACATATGGTACTGGCATAGAGATAGAAATATAGATTAATGGAACAAAATCAAAAGCCCAAAGATGAATCCAAATACCTATAGACACCTTATCTTTGAGAAAGGAAGCAAAAATATACAATGGAGAAAAGACAATCTCTTTAACAAGTGGTGTTGAGAAAACTAGTAAACCACTTGTAAAATAATAAAACTAGAATAGTTTCTAACACCATGCTGCTGCTGCTGCTGCTAAGTCATTTCAGTTGTGTCTGACTCTGTGCGATCCCATGGATGGCAGCGTACCAGGCTCCCCCATCCATGGGATTCTCCAGGAAAGAATACTGGAGTGGGTTGCCATTTCCTTCTCCAATGCATGAAAGTGAAAATTGAAAGTGAAGTCACTCAATCGTGTCTGACTCTTAGCAATCCCATGGAATGCAGCCCACCAGGCTCCTTCATCCATGGGATTTTCCAGGCAAGAGTACTGGAGTGGGGTGCCATTGCCTTCTCCATTCTAATACCATACACAAAAATAAACACAAAATGGATTAAAAATCTAAATGCAAGACCAGAAACTATAAAAACCCTACAGGAAAATATAAGCAAAACACTCTCTGACATAAATCACAGCAGGATCCTCTATGATCCACTTCCCAGAGTAATGTAAATAAAGGCAAAAATAAACAAAAAGGACCTAATTAAACTTAACCATTTTTGCACATTGAAGGAAACTATGAAGGAAAACACAGCCTTCAGAATGGGAGAAATGAATAGCAAATGAAGCAACTGACAAAGAATTAATCTCAAAAATATACAAGTAGCTCATGAAGCTCAATACCAGAAAAATAAATAACCCAAGCAAACAATGGGCCCAAGAACTATACAGACATTTCTCCAAAGAAGACATACAGATGGCTAACAAACACATGAAAAGATGTTCAACATCACTCATTATCAGAGAAATGCATGTTGAAACCATAATGAGATAACATCTCAGGCCAATCAGAATGGCTGTGATCCAAAATTCTACAAGCAATAAATGCTGGAGAGGGTGTGGAGAAAAGGGAACCCTCTTACACTGTTAGTGGGAATACAAACTAGTACAGCCACTATGGAGAAAAGTGTGGAGATTCTTTAAAAAACCTGGAAATAGAATTCCCATATGACCCAGCAATCCCACTGCTGTGCAAACACATGAGGAAGCCAGAATTGAAAGAGGCACATGTACCCCAATGCTCATCTCAACACTGTTTACAATAGCCAGTACATAGAAACAACCTAGATGTCAATTGGCAGATAAATGGATATGAAAGCTATGGTAATATACACAATGGAATATTACTCAGCTATTCAAAATGCATTTGCATCAGTTCTAATGAGGTGAATGCAACTGGAATCTATTATACAGAGGGAAGTAAGTCAGAAAGAAGACACCAATACAGTATATTAAACACATATATATGGGATTTATAAAGATGGAAACAATGACCCTTTATGCGAGACAACAAAAGAGACACAGATATAAAGAACAGACTATCGGACTCTGTGGGAGAAGGTGAGGGTAGGATGATTTGAGAGACTAGCATTGAAACATGTATATGATCATATGTGAAATAGATTGCCAGTCCAGGTTCAATGCATGAGACAGGGTGCTCAGGGCTGGTACACTGGGATGACCCTGAGGGATGGGGAGGGAGGTGGGAGGGAGGGTCAGTATGGGGAACACATGTACACTCATGGCTGATTCATTTGAATGTTTGGCAAAAACCACCACAGTATTATAAAGTAATTAACCTCCAATTAAAATAAGAAACAACAACAACAAAATAAAAGTAAGAAGACTGAATACAGGGAGGTAGGATACTGGATGTGTGATTGTTTAGTAGGGGCAGATTCTGAGTTTTTTCTTTGTGTCTAAGGACAAGAAAGTTATTAGATAGGTTCAGGGGATTTAAAGAGCTTGGAGTAAGCCAACATAAATATGCTTTACATAATCACCATATTTAAAATGAATATAATTTATTATAAAAGCTCATTACTGAAAATAACTGCTTAGCATAAATCATTCTCAGAAATGAAGACTCATATCTATCACATGCTCTTCCTGCCTCACATTCTCCCTCCCTTGTGATCGTTTTCAACCATTGGTACGTTTGATATTCTTAAGAACTTACTTAAACTGGATAATCTTATGTATTTTGGGATGCCTGTTGTGTGATGTGTATCCTTAAGAATTATTTCTGTTTGGGAGACATAATAAATACTTTGAAAGAAGGTAAAGTTTAGCTGTACTCTGTGATATAAGCTTTTATTCAAATGCAGAAATTTCCCCTTGTTCTCACTGATTAATTTCCCTAAATTCTTTTTTCTGGGGCTTTTATATTATAATACAAATTATTATGCAAACAAAATCAAAATCTATTAACCTCTATCATTTTTTTCCATGTTAAATCTGTGTATAATGGACAGTCTTGCTCTGAAAATAAAAAATAATAAATCATACAATATGCTAGCTTTCTCAAATCCAAAGATGACCATCTAATTATAATAACTGTAGGAAGACTCATTTATATATGGGAAGACTAAGACTGTGACAGCCAGTTTTAACAAAAATCATAGTAATTAGGGACCCTGATATTTCACCTGGACTCTTCCATTCTCTCAAATTAAATTAATTTTTAATGCAGCATTTTATTGAACCCAATATTTTTATTTTTCTAGATGTAATTCAAACAAGAAAATCTTAACAAAAATGTAGTATTTTAAAATCTGGTTACAAATTAAAACCTTAATGAAATATTTGCATGGGAGGGTCAAATGAAAGGAATCAGAATACATGATTTTTACTCTTTGTGGGGCTTAATAATATACATGATTGTGGTGTAACATTAGAACTTCCTCCACTGTAAATTGGTGCTTATCCACAGAACCTATTCAGAATGCAGCAGTCATGTAATATGTGTGATTCCCCAGGCCTCTTCTCTATGTTCTCAGCAGTGAGTCCATACTCAGTGATGAAGGACTTTTAGTCTTTTGGGGTCTCATTAGCTTCTCAGTCTCAAAATTGTGTATAGAATGGAGCTGGTGAACTTCTTTCTATTAGAAATATGAGCTTCTTAACAGAGTGTCATCCTTCAATTGTCACATAATTACTTTCAAGGAAATTTTATTTTCATTGCAAATAAAATTTTAAACTAGAAGAAATATCTAATTATAACATTTCAGCTAAAAAGGAATATTTGAGAGAAAAAATGAAAGTAGTTAATATAATAATAAAACTAGTCGATAGAGAAATTTCATGTCTACTGTATATCATATATCTCACAATAACGTACATAATCACCATGGCCATAATTAAACTACTTAGATTAGTAATAAATTTAAAAATCAATTTAACAGGCTTTCATAGACTGTCCTGTCCAGGTAGGGCATGAACTGAGGATAAATAGACATGGATTTTAGAAAATAAAGAAATTATCAGATTTGTCTGTGATTTAACTACAAAAAATCATAAGGTGAGAAAGCATCTCCATATAAGAATGATGGCTGAACAGATTCAGGCATACCACAGAGGTAGCTTAGATTTGATGGGAAAATATAAAATTACACTTTGGACTGACAAAACCTAGATTGGCATTCAAACTCCAACAGTTTCTGTGTGTGATCTTGGACAAATCTTTAACCTTTCTCAATCAAGTTACTTTAGAAGTTGGAGATTGTGAACCTTGAATGATATGACATTGTTAGCCAGGCATGGGTTGTAAACTAATTGGACCTTTTAATATCTGTATTTCCTTGTGAAATTAATCTCTTTGAACCTTTATATCTTTGTCTATGGAATGAAGATAGCATGATTCATCTAAATCATATTTGAGAAGAAACCAAGCTTATAAGCTACTCACAAGGTGGATTTTTGAAGGAACAACAGTAGGTGATTATCACTCTCATTGGTAATGTAAAACTTTGTATATGCAAATTAGCATGGTAAACATGAAATTTTAAACTAGAGAAATTTTTCCCATTGAAATCCTCAAAATTTGGGGGAGAGTCAAAATACTTATGTTCTCAACTACCTTAACATAGCAAAATTAATGAATAATTTTTATAGAAAAATATTATTTTTTCTTTTAAATTTTAGTAGACCACTTGTTTTAAAACATATTAAGTCTCTAATGCACGAATATAAATAAATCTATAGTGCATTTTAGCTATGAAAAGAAGGGAAGTGAAAAGGAAAGGCAAAATGGAAAGATATATCTATTTGAAAGCAGAGTTCCAAAGAATAATAAGAAGAGATAAGAAAGCCTTCCTCAGCAATCAATACAAAGAAATAGAGAAAAAAATAGAATGGGAAAGACTAGAGATCTCTTCAAGAAAATCAGAGATACCAAGGGAACATTTCATGCAAAGATGGGCTCAATAAAGGACAAAAACAGTATGGACCTAACAGAAGCAGAAGATATTAAGAAAAAGTTGCAAGAATACACAGAAAAACTATACAAAAAAGATCTTTATGACCCAGATAACCACAAAGCTGTGATCACTCACTTAGAGCCAGATATTCTGGAATGTGAAGTCAAGTGGGCCTTAGGAAACATCACTACAAACAAAGCAAGTGGAGGTGATGGAATTCCAGTTGAACTCTTTCAAATCCTTAAAGATGATGCTGTGAAAGTGCTGCACTCAATATGCCAGCCACTTTGCAAATCTCAGCAGTGGCCATAGGACTGGAAAAGTTCAGTTTTCATTCCAACCCCAAAGAAACGCAATGCCAAAGAATGCTCAAACTGACACACAATTGCACTCATCTCACACGCAATGGCAGTCCACTCCAGTGCTCTTGCCTGGAAAATCTCATGAGCAGAGGAGTCTGGTAGGCTGCAGTCCATGGGGTTGCAAGGGTCAGACACAACTGAGAGACTTCCCTTTCACTTTTCACTTTCGTGCATTGGAGAAGAAAATGGCAACCCACTGCTTTGTTTTTGCCTGGAGAATCCCAAGGACGGCGGAGCCTGATGGGTTGTCATTTATGGAGTCGCACAGAGTCGGACATGACTGAGGCAGCTTAGCAGCAGCAGCACATGCTAGAAAAGTAATACTCAAAATTCTCCAAGCCAGGCTTCAACAGTGCATGAACTGTGAACTTCCAGATTTTCAAGCTGGTTTAGAAGAGGCAGAGGAACCAGAGATCAAATTGCGAACATCTGCTGGATCATCGAAAAAGAAGAGAGTTACAGAAAAATATCTATTTCTGCTTTAATGACTATGCCAAAGCCTTTGTGGATCACAATAAACTGTGGAAAATTCTAAGAGAGATGGGAATACCAGACCACCTGACCTGCCCCTTGAGAAACCTGTATGCAGGTCAGGAAGCAGCAGTCAGAACTAGGCATGGAACAAGAGACTGGCTGCGAAAATACGTCAAGGCAGTATATTGTCACCCTGCTTATTTAACTTCGATGCAGAGTACATCATGAGAAACGCTGGGCTGGAAGAAGCACAAGCTGGAATCAAGATTGCCAGGAGAAATATCAATAACCTCAGATATGCAGATGACACCACCCTTATGGCAGAAAGTGAAGAAAATAAAGAGCCTCTTGATGAAAGTGAAAGAGGAGAGTGAAAAAGTGGGCTTAAAGCTCAACATTCAGAAAACTAGGATCATGACATCTGGTCCCATCACTTCATGGGAAATAGATGGGGAAACAGTGGAAATAGTGGCTGACTTTATATTTCTGAGCTCCATAATCACTGCAGATTGTGATTGCAGCCATGAAATGAAAAGATGCTTACTCCTTAGAAGGAAAGTTATGACCTACTTAAACAGCATATTAAAAACAGAGACATTACTTTGTCCACAAAGGTCCGTCTTGCCAAGACTCTGGCTTTTTCCGGTAGTCATGTATGGATGTGAGAGTTGGACTGCAGAGAAAGCTGAGTGCCAAAGAATTGATGCTTTTGAACTGTGGCGTTGGAAAAGACTCTTGAGAGTCCCTTGGACTGCAAGGAGATCCAACCAGTCCATCCTAAATGAGATCAGTCCTGAGTGTTCATTGGAAGGACTGATTTTGAAGTTGCAACTCCGATACTTTGGCCACCTGTTGCCAAGACCTGACTCATTGGCAAAGACCCTGATGCTGGGAAAGATTGTGGGCAAGAGGAAACTGGGATGACAGAGGATGAGATGGTTGGATGGTATCACGTACTCGATGGACGTGGGTGTGAGTGGATTCCAGGAGTTGGTGATGGACAAGGAGACCTTGAGTACTGTGGTTCATGGGGTCCCAAGGAGTTGGACATGACTGAAAGACTGAACTGAACTGATAGTTGTTTTCTTTCTTTTATTGGTTTGAATTGAGAGGAGAAAAGGAAGAGAGTGCATATAAAACAAATACCTTGAGCATCTTAAAATACTTCTATTATTCACAGCTTCTAATTGAAATTGGTCTGTATCTTACAATAGATGAATAGAAAAAGTGTTAGTTGTTCAGTTGTATACAACTCTTTGCAATCCCATAGACTTTAGTTCCCCTGGTTCCTTTGTCCATGGAATTGTCCAGGCAAGAATACTGGAGTGGTTTGCCATTATCTTCTCCATGGGATCTTCCCAACCCAGAAATCGAACAATATATGGCTTATTACAATTCCTGAGGGCCAGGAAGCAGCCCTGATATAGTTGACTGCACTTAGTTGATATTCCTGGTGACAAGACAGGACAACTGCATCCCATCAATGAATTAGTCAACAAATCATTTAAGGGTCCCTTGAGAACGGAATCTAAGTGCCAATTTTTATCCATAACTTTTAGATGTCAGCACCAAAAATCACAGAGTGAAATGTTAGCATCTTGAAAGATATGATACAGAGAGCAGACTACAGTAAAATTCTAAAAAATTGCCCAGTTTGGTGATTGGAAAATTAGTAGCTCAGTCATGGGACCTCTTTTATCTCAATGTGATGAGTTTAGGCATGGCAAGCTTTCTATGGTTTTTGTTGCTTATTCCCAAATGATGGCCAGGTGGCCTCCTCAGACAATATGTGGGATAATATCCAAGTTGACTTTCTAGTCCTGAAGTAATTTGTTCATGTTCCCACTAGCAAGGCTGCTTGTCACTATTGTTCTATGAAAAATGGAAATAATAAGATGGAGCAGGTTTTCTCCATTAGGTCTCAATCCTGTCTTGCATGTCTAGCAGAAAAGCATGCTACTGATTCTCCTCTCAGTAGGACAACAGGAGAATTGAGACTTAATTTTTCACATCTTTAGGTAACTATAGTTTTCCAGCTTCTCCAGTGAAATGTTTTCCTTTAGATCTAGCATATGATAGTGGGAATTATTCAGATATCTGGATGACTACAAGTGACCCTATTTTACAGGGAAGAATAATGTCTCAAAAATAATAACAAAGGCTGTATCTCTACTAGTACTGATGGAACAGATGATGCTCTTATGAGCAAGACAAGAACAGCAAATGTTCCCAGTCAGGAGATTTGGATTTTGAATGTGAGGAGGTTTTAGAAACACTGAAGTTAATTATTTTGCTGAGAATTTATTTTTATTTATGTACAAGAGTGTTGTATGATGTCAATGTCTAAATAACTATAAAATGTTCATTTAATAAATACAAAAATGCTAAAGTGTTTTGAAATAGCATTGAATCATGATTTAAGTTGAAGCCTTTATAATTCTTAGTGATTCAGAAAATTTGAAACATTCTTAAAAGTTTTGGTGTCATAAATTTAATAATATTCACAAAAACCCCAATAAAAGAAAGTAGCAAATTCAACAATATGATGGCCCTAACATGAAAGTAATTCAGCTCAATTAAATTCAGTGCTGTAGAGAGTGTTCATTTGCACTCCAAATACTTTTTGATCACTGTTAAAACAGTGATCCATTCATTCTTATCCATTCATCTGCTGATGGACATCTAGGTTGCTTCTATGTCCTGGCTATTATAAACTGTGCTGCGATGAACATTGGGGTACACCTGTCTCCTTCAATTCTGGTTTCCTCAGTGTGGTACATATACACAATGGAGTATTACTCAGCTATTAAAAATAATTCATTTGAATCAGTTCTAATGAGGTGGATAAAACTGGAGCCGATTATACAGAGTGAAGTAAGCCAGAAAGAAAAATACCAATACAGTATACTAACGGATATATATGGAATTTAGAAAGATGATAACGATAACCTAGTATGCGAGACAGCAAAAGAGACACAGATGTATACAACAGTCTTTTGGACTCTTTGAGAGAGGGAGAGCATGGGATGATTTGGAAGAATGGCATTGAAACATGTGTAATATCATATATGAAACGAACCGCCAGTCCAGGTTGGATGCATGATACTGGATACTTGGGGCTGGTGCACTGGGATGACCCAGAGGGCTGGTACGGAGAGGGAGGAGGGAGGGGGGTTCAGGATGGGGAACACATGTATACCTGTGGCAGATTCATGTTGATGTATGGCAAAACCAATACAATATTGTAAAGTAATTAACCTCCAAATAAAATAAATTTATTAAAAAATAAACAGAGACATTAAAATTTGAAGGAAAAAAAAGGAGGAGGACTTTGATGTTAAAATACATGGAGTAATTACTATTTTTAAAAAATCAAAATTAGTAGGCATATTAACAGTAATTTGTGGACTTAATACTGACTTAGTTACAATGTACATGGGGAGTTTGAGGAAATGAGATTCAGTCATATTTTATACATGCATGTTTGACAGTAGAACTCTTTAACATGTAGTTTCTTCTCTAAAAAACCATTTTTTCTCTCTGCTTCTCTAAACTAGTAATATAAATGAGGGAGAGGAAGGAACATGAAAAAGTGACCTGTTAAAATTGCAGAACTGTACATTAAATATAGCCCCACAGTAAACATTTTACTCTAAACAACCATGCCTTTAACTCATGAACTGAGATTGCACTTTATTACTCAAATGTTTTTTGTTTGTTTGTTTGTTTCTACAAAGCATTGTATATCTGTGTACATGAATACTGGGAGGAGAAAATTAGAGGTATTGCAAAAGTGACAGCTCCTAGCTATGGCTATTATTATAACACATCAAAATTAAATAGCAAAATTTATTTTGTATCTTTTATTCTACTCCCCACTCACAATTCCATAGCCTCCTTATGGTTTTCTTATAAGGGCTGTAGTTGTTTGCAGAGGATTGTCAAATGTATTGCCCTTGCTGATGCTGCTGCTGCTGCTAAGTCGCTTCAGTCATGTCCTACTCTGTGCGACCCCAGAGATGGCAGCCCATCATGCTCCCCTGTCCCTGGGATTCTCCAGGCAAGAATACTGGAGTGGGTTGCCATTTTCTTCTCCAACGCATGAAAGTGAAAAGTGAAGTCTCTCAGTCGTGTCCGACTCCTAGCAACCACATGGAGTGCACGCCCACCAGGCTCCTCAGTCCATGGGATTTGCCAGGCAAGGGTAGTGGAGTGGGGTGCCCAGTTCTTTTTTCTCACTGGCATTTAAGTTTTATTTTATTTTTTGAAATTTTTAATCTTCCAGATAATTCAAAGCTCTCCTTGCCTAATCTATCAGTTTCCAGTGTCCATAATATATATTCCTCAGGGGAATAATAATGAGTGTAGCACCTAGTATTTCTCATGAAAAATATAATTTTATAGGTAGAGTTAAAAAAAAGGAAATCACTTTGTGGATCTCAAATTTGTATGAATGCTTTCTCTGTCAAGAGTTCAGATCACAACTCCATTGCAAACTCCCAATTCCTTTATGAATTTGCTTGATTCAGGGTAATGCTAAAATCACTTCCCAGCCTCATTTGCCTAATCTGTAAAAAGAGACATCAGGAGACATATATCTCGGATGTTATGGTAAATGATGTGATAATTTTAAAGTACTTCTTTTTGAAGATAGTTTTTATATATTTCCAAATCTCCCACCCACATAGTAACTTTGAACACTAAACTATTCGGTGAGTTCCTAATTTCAGAGTAATATTTAATTAGAGTCAGATGAGGTAATTGATCCTGATTTGTATGGGCTTCCCTGGTGGCTCAGCAGGTGAAGAACCCACCTGCCTATGCAGGAGACACGAGAGACACGATTCAATCCCTGGGTCAGGAATATCTGCTGGAGAAGGAAATGGCAACCTACTCCAGTATTCTTGCCTGGGAAATCCCATGCACAGAAGAACCAGGTGGCTACAGTCCATGAAGTCACAAAGAGTCAGACACAAGTGGGCTTGCACACATGTTCACATATATCCTGATTTGTATTAGACAGGTCAAGGTCTTTGTGTGTGTGTGTGTGTGTGTGTGTGTGTGTGTGTGTGTGTGTTTCATTTAATTTAATCCAGCAGAGATTATAATGATTCCAAGCCAAGTCACTAATATTTTCCAAATGTTGATAAAATGGTAAGTTGTAAGGACTGAGTTTCAAACATTTCACCAATATGGATAACAAAGTCTACCCCAGATTTCCAGCATTATAAAGCAATTTCCATTTTATAAGACATGTAAAAAAATGTGCTGAAATGTGAATAATCTTGAATAATGAGAACTAATTCTTCAAATAAATAAAACCATAATTTTCCAAGTGATTTTTCACAATACATGCTTATAACTAAACAAAGGAATATTGAACTATGTGAGTGTCAATACCAGGAAATAAACTAATATTATGCAACTTAGTACCATCAGTATTATTAAACTTGTACAAATACAAAACAAACAAACAAACAAAAAACCTCACAGGTTTGTAAAGTATATATAAAGTTATGAAACAAACCTTCAAGTTTCCAAAGGGTTTCAGTTTTGATGTATAATCATGTATAATCTCTACAAACCAACACAGGGGATTTAGACATAATTTTGATATCCTAAATTTAAAAGTGATCCTAAAAATGCTAGTCAGATATAAAGAGTGAGAGTCACTTATTATCACATTTATTAAAAAAAATAAATAAAAAAGTTTCCTCACAGCAAGTGGAGTTGTTGGTACCTACAGTTTCTATTGTATCTCTGTTGGATAGAGCATTATATCTGCAAGGGATAGACCTTGATCTGCCTCTTAGTTATCTATACTTTCTGGGGTAATCTTTCTTCTGTTACAACTTGGATTAAAACCTTGTTGAACAACAAAAGAGTTTCAAAATTTGTTTGATGACAATAATCCATAATATTCTGATTGTTAGCAATAACTCCATATTTCTCTCCCATTCAGGTTTTTAAAAAAAAGTGAATAGGGAAGATATTATTAGCTGTGTTCAGTAACTCTCTCATATTTTTAACTTAAAGTTGTTAGTCTTTTGCTCCTTTGAATGTCACACTGTGCTCATGTTCAGCCAGGTCTGACTCTTTGCAGTACTATGGAATGTAGTCTGCCAGGCTCTTCTGTTCACAGGGTTTCCCAGGCAAGAATATTGGAGTGGGTTGCTATTTTCTTCTCCAGAGGATTTTCCTGACCAGGGATCAAACCTGCATCTCCCTGTGGCTCTTGCATTGGCAGCTGAATTCTTTATCATGAGCACACCGGGGAAGTGTATATCTGGACCCATACAAAGACTATAATCTCTTGAATCATTATATGTAGTCAACTGCCTACTTTTTATTGATACACTCATCAGTGCTATATTTCTATGTACACATGAAACTTTACAGCTGATTCAGTATAAATTTGTGTATTTATTGGGCATTCCAGGTGGCAATAGTTGTAAAGAAACCTGCCTGCCAAGGCAGAAGACCTGAGCCTTGGTTTGATCCCTGGATCAGGAAGGTCCTCTGGAGGAGAAAATGACAATCAATTCCAGTATTCTTGCCTGGAGAACTTCATGGACAGAGGAGTCTGTGTATTTATTAATCTTTTCCAAAAATAGTGTATGCTTACATGTTCATAGAGAAACCAAGCATTACCTTTCATACATAAGAGAAAAAAGAGGAAAATCAGCTTCAGAAATCTGCATGTGTATGTTTAATTTTGACATTAGAATTTAAATGGTGTACAAATAAAGCAAGTTTTCATATTCTGTCTTCACATTTGGTACAACTTGGGGGGATTTAGTGATTTCTGACTGGCTCATTAGTGGTACTTATGAAACAAGAGCAATTGAAAGAGGAAGAACAGCTGTTTGGAAATGCAGAAAAAGAAATTAGAGCAGAAATGAAGGTAAAATATGGGCACTTTGAAAATAATTGCAGTGACATCAAAGAGGTACAATTTAAACATTATTTAAAAATACCTTGCAAACTCGTTTAAAACCCAGGGATCCTGAGTCAATAATGAGTTTATGCATCAGCTCTCCAAATGTAATTGAAATGTGGAGAATGCTGTATAAGTTATTTATTAAAAACTCTATTCCATTGCTGAGTAGGAAAGTAACTCCTCTAAGAGTCAGGACTTTAAAAAAAAAAAAAAACACTGGGGGAGAGACAGAAAGGCCATCAGTATTTTGATTCATGACTCAGAATGTCTTATATGAGGGGATACCTGTCTAATTCAGCAGCTTCCTTTAACTGTGGAAAGAAGGCATTTGAAGAAGATAAAAATAAAGATTTCAAAAATACAAAGTAGTGATATTTATTTGCATATTCTTCATATAAAGGAAAGGGATTTAAATACTGTAATTGCATTCAAATATTTTAGGAAAATAGATGTTCAACTTTACTCTCTTGCACTATTTCAGCTTCCTTCTTTTTAATCAAAGTCCAACCCAAACTCTACATTTCTGGGATACAAATTCTGCTATTTAATGACTAAATTCTTTACGGCTATTATTTCTCTGGGCTTACAACATCCTTACTCTATCCCTGGCAGACTGCAACAACTTTAATTATGTGATATGCCATCAAAAAAGCAATCAAATTGACTTTCCCTGTGATGTTTGGATCTCTCCAAAATGTCTTTATTACAATAAAATATTACAGTACATTTTAACACTGAAGTAAGTACGGGTTAGATAAGAAGTAAGACTCTTAACATTTGCTTAGACAAATGTTTGTCAGTAAAAGTGGAATATGAAAAATTGTCTTCAAATAAAATTTACTTTCTACAATTTTCTGTTTGAAGATCAGTTTCTGTATATCCCTTCAGCAAAGAAAGCATTTAAAATTATTTCCATGCAGATGGAGAATTGCTTCTTTGTTCATTGAGTTTCAAAATCTGAAAGCTGATGAATAATCTAATTAAGAATCAACAACTGAAAAAAATCCTTCTTAATGCTTGTTTTCTGTGTAGTAAGAAGTCCAAGTTTAGTTTAAGTAGTGCCCATTCTATACTTTTCAAGTGAGAAACTGCTCTGCATAGCTCTCACATTGATAGAAAATCACAACTTATTGAAAATCAAAAAAATGAGAGCAATGTCTGGGAGAAATAACATTGAATCCTTCCTTTTAAAACCTACAACAGCCAATTGAGCTTCCCAAGATAGGGTTTCCATTTGGGGTTGAATTCAAGCCTAATGTAGTCATATTTTCCCCCTTGCAGGCCACAATTGTCATCTATTTTCCACAGAAATTAACAATGAAATTTGGTAGAGAATACTTAATCATTTTTAACTTTCCATAATCAAATATCATGTTAAATTTATTTCATGTAAATTAAGACTTAGTAGATATAAGACAAACCAGCAAAAGATGGTGTTAAGTAGGGTGCCTGAAATCAGAGGGAAGCTGAAAGTGTCATGTATCTTGGGGTACAAGGAAGGCACAGAATCTGAGAAAACAGAGATTAAAAATGTATATCATCAAAAATTATTCAATTTCAGTTCTGGATATGATAAACTAAGCATCCTCTAACCATTCTATCCAAGCAATGAGATCCTGATGCATTAAGAAGCACTTTAGAGCTCTAAACTGGAAGTAGTAGCAGGAAATTAAAAAGGATATCACCAGTAACTTTTTAAAGTTGCCAAAAGTAGCTAAATAATGAGTCTGCCATTTATTTTTCTTGAATGCCCCTTAATCAGAATGCAGCATGAAACCTGGAAGTGAGTGACAATGAACAATCATAGAGAGATCCAGTAGAATTTCCCGAATTCTAAATCAAGGAGTTAAGCAAGAAATTCCTGACTCTCAGCAACAGCATGGGACTCTCCTCCCTCCCACTTTATTTTTCTATATTCTCTCACATTCCAACTTTCAGTTAAATGTCAAGTAATAGTGACATATCAGGCACTGAGGTAGGGCACAAGAACCAAAACTCTGAGAGTGGGGAGTTTTTTTACAATCAGCAACTCCATTCCAACCCATAACTTCAAAAAAAAAAAGAAAAAAAAAACAGCACCTTTGTCCTTTTGTATTTATAAAAGGGAGTCACAAGGAGTCATAAAGTACTTAGGAGATCACACTGAGGGATGAGCTCAAGAAATCAAGCCCATGAAGTTTTGTATGAAACACTGAATTCTTCCAGACTTTCACATGCATTGATAGTATCTTAACTACCATGACAAATACTGGGATAGCTGACCAACATCAATGACCCAGGGTGAATACACGTGGTGTGAAACCAGGGCAAATCTGAAAAACAATGCAAAAAAATATGAAAAATAAACTTACATTGAAATCACAACTCATAGAAGGGTGATAGAAGCTTGTGGTTTGAAGTAACTCAACATCCCATTACATAATAATCAGTGTCCAGAGTACACTCCAAAATTGCTCAGTAAAATTTCAACTAAGATAGGACTAGAAAATCAGCTGGCTCAGTAATAAAATGTCACTGATATTGTAACTTTAGGACAAAGTATTTAGCTATTACAGAAATGTTATAACAGTTTCTGACTCTTGGAAATGTGAACACATTCAACATATCAACAAAGACACAAAGATTATAAGAAAGAACAAAACAGAAATTTTAGAAGAGAGAGTATAATGATAGATATGAAAACTTTGCTAAGACAAATGTTAAAAATGATAGAATATCATTTTAACAAATGTTAAAATAAAATGATAGAATAAAGACTGAACTTGAAAATATAATAATAGAAATAATTCCATATGAGCAATAAAGAGAAAA
Organism: Madoqua kirkii; assembly: GCA_006408675.1. Classification (NCBI taxonomy): domain Eukaryota; kingdom Metazoa; phylum Chordata; class Mammalia; order Artiodactyla; family Bovidae; genus Madoqua; species Madoqua kirkii. The sequence goes on along the minus strand of SJYC01147059.1, from coordinate 1,651 downwards.
TTTAAAGAAATGGACAGAGCTCTAGGACTCTATGAGACAAACACAAAACTTCAGAGTTTCCAGAAGAAAAGGAGAAAGAGAGTCATGATTAAAATGTACTTGAAGAAATAATGAGCTTGAAGAAATGTACTTAAATGTACTTGAAGAAAGAGTAAGTGTAAGCTCTGAGAGTTGATAGACAGGAAAGCCTGGCGTGCTGCAGTCCACAGGATCGCAAAGAGTCAGATAGACTAAAAAACTGAAATGAAGAAATAATAGTTAAAAACCTGCAAAGTTTAGTGAAAGATATACATCTATATTGTTGTTGTTCAGGTGGTAAGTTGTGTTCCACTCTTTGCGACCCTGAGAACTATAGCACACCAAGCTCTTCTGTCCTCCCCTATCTCTCAGTTCAGGTTAGTTCAGTCACTCAGTCATGTCTGACTCTTTGCAGTTACTGAAATGAAGAAATAATAGTTAAAAACCTGCAAAGTTTAGTGAAAGATATACATCTATATTGTTGTTGTTCAGGTGGTAAGTTGTGTTCCACTCTTTGCGACCCTGAGAACTATAGCACACCAAGCTCTTCTGTCCTCCCCTATCTCTCAGTTCAGGTTAGTTCAGTCACTCAGTCATGTCTGACTCTTTGCAGTCCCACGGACTGCAGCATGCTAGGCTTCCCTATCCATCACCAACTCCCAGAGCTTGTCCAAACTCATGTCCATCGATTGATGCCATTCAACCATTTTACCCTCTGTTGTCCCCTGCTCCTACTGAATTCAATATTTCCCAGCAACAAGATCTTTTCCAATTAGTCAGTTTTTCACATCAGGTGGCCCAAGTACTGGAGCTTCAGCTTCAGCATCAGTCCTTCCAATGCATACTCAGAATTGATTTCCTTTAGGATTGACTGGTTTGATCTCCTTGCAGTTCAAGGAACTCTCAAGAGTCTTCTTTAACACCACAGTTCAAAAGCATTAATTCTTTAGCACTCGTCTTTATTTATGGTCCAACTCTCACATACATACAAGTCTACTGGAAAAACCGTAGCTTTGACTAGATAGACCTTTGTCAACAAAGTAATGTCTCTGTTTTTTAATATGCTGTCTAGGAATTCACATTTATAAAAAGAACAAAAGGAGGGAAAAGAAGGAGAAAAGGCAGATCTTTAGCACTCGTCTTTATTTATGGTCCAACTCTCACATACATACAAGTCTACTGGAAAAACCGTAGCTTTGACTAGATAGACCTTTGTCAACAAAGTAATGTCTCTGTTTTTTAATATGCTGTCTAGGAATTCACATTTATAAAAAGAACAAAAGGAGGGAAAAGAAGGAGAAAAGGCAGACAGAGAAAACTAGTTGCAAGTGCATAACAGGTATCATTCATTATTTTGAGATACCGATGTCCAATAAAAATATAAGAAACATATGCACTTTCAAGTTTTTTTTGTATCTAAGTTAAATGAGTGACAGAAACAAAATTCACTTAAATAACATATAATATATATATCCAATTTTATTACTGCATATTCATATATCTGTAACAGATACCTATTCTAATAGAATCTTAATTTCTCCAATATATTCAAAATATTGTTTCAATGTGTAATAAATATAAAAGTATTTATGATGATTTACATTGTTTTCTTAGTACAGTCATTTTGTACTAT
>SJYC01147058.1:0-13793 GCA_006408675.1 Madoqua kirkii | reverse complement strand
CAAGTTCTGAGCCTACTTAGTTTTCAATAACCTAATTGATTAACAGCTTATACATTTAAATTTAATTAAAAAGAAAATTTAGTCCTTAGGTCACACTAAGGTCAAATGTTCATTAGTAACATGTGACCAATGGTTTTCATCTTGGACTCAGTAGTTCTAGTACATAAATTAAAATTGGTTAAATAAATATATACATATTTCATTTTCAGTAGGTTACCTTCCCCTTAGAAATGTCTCAGCTTTTTCTAAATTTTATATCAAAACTGTTTTTGTACTACTGATGTTTACTCCTTTAAATATTTGTGCTTTGAATGTAACAAAAACAGGAAAAGTGACCAATGTTCAAAATTTCATTTTTTTGGTGACAATACTTTAAAACTTTCTGTCTGTCATGCTGATATTTAACAGAGTATTACCCAACATGGTTTATTAACTGTGTTAGTCTTGATTCTGTCTTATACAGAACATTCTCCCCTTTGATATATATGCTTTATTGTAACACAAAATAAAATAAGAATTTGTGATTAGTCATGATTGGAACTGCTTAAAATTCTCTATTCTCAATATATTATAATGGTGTAATTACATAATATACAATCAGTAAATTGATTTATTTTCCACAAAGAGCAGATGCCATGACAAAATTCTCCTCACATTTGAGCAGCCCTAGGTATGAAGAAAAGAAGGTATCATCAGCAAAAGATAGCTTCATGGATAAACAGAAAAGTGAGCAATTTTTTTTAACATAAATGATCTCCTACTTTGCATTTTTGTGCTTAACTTCAGTCTTTCTATATCCTAAGGATCTTAATTCCCTGTTATGCCCCAAGACCTCAGAAGCAATTTCCATAATAATTCATATGAGTATAATTATTGAAATGGAGAGATTAGGAAACAAATTTTATGGGAAATTACTAATGAATAAAATATTCCAAATTTTGACAAATATTATCCATGTATTTTGTAACACACATAAATGCACATATCCATCACCTTATGGGGCTTTCCCAGTGGCTCAAGCAGTAAAGAATCTGCCTGCCATGCAAGAAACACAGGAGACACAATTCAATCCCTGGGTCAGGAATACCCCTTAGAGGAGGAAATAGTAACCCATTCTAGTATTCTAGCCTGGAACATCCCATGGACAGAGGAGCCTGGTGGGCTACAGACCATGCGGACCCAAAAAGTCTGACATGACTGAGAACACACATGCACTTGATTATCACCTTATGAGGATATACTTGTAGTTATCCATTAGCAAACAGATTTGGAGTTGGCCAAATTTATCATTTTAAAAGTGGAAAAGCTTCAATGTATTTTTCATAGAATTACAAAAAATTTTAATTTTCATTTGTATATAAATCCTTTATATCAACCAATTCAAAATTATGCTATATTGGGGTTGTTTGTTCTAAAAGAACCAGACTTGTGTTTTTTTTTTGTCTTCACAACGTGAATTGAGATGATTGTAGGCAAGCATTGCTATATCTAGCTGGTGAACACAAGAAAAAAAACTTTCTGAGAATGAGAAATGCTGTGAAATTTGAAAAGAATGTCAAAATCATAAGACAAGAAGCAAATTCCACAGGAGTGTGTTTGAACATCAGAATAAAATGAAGCCTGAATCTAGTCTCTCCTGAATTTTTAGTTATGTGAACCATGTTTTCCACCAACAAAGTTAGTCTTTGCTGGGTTTTCTACCCTTTACCATGAATAAGTAATGATTCTTATCAGTTTTCCACCACACAAATATGATTTTTTTTTTTAGTGTCTTCTAGGCAAGCATTGCTATATCTAGCTGGTGAACACAAGAAAAAAAACTTTCTGAGAATGAGAAATGCTGTGAAATTTGAAAAGAATGTCAAAATCATAAGACAAGAAGCAAATTCCACAGGAGTGTGTTTGAACATCAGAATAAAATGAAGCCTGAATCTAGTCTCTCCTGAATTTTTAGTTATGTGAACCATGTTTTCCACCAACAAAGTTAGTCTTTGCTGGGTTTTCTACCCTTTACCATGAATAAGTAATGATTCTTATCAGTTTTCCACCACACAAATATGATTTTTTTTTTAGTGTCTTCTTTCTACATGTTAGACTTAAGAATGTCCAGTATTTGTGAGAGTTAATTTTCACTATTGATTTTTAGCTTATTTAGCAAATAGCTTTGATGGGGAAGTTTGGATCATTAGGAACAAAATTCAAAACTGTTTCTTTAATATTTGAACTTTTCTTATGGTCATGGCATGATGCTTTTTAGAATTCACCACAGATTTACCAGCAGTCCAGTTAGCACTGTTTTTTGCACTAGTATTACATAAAAAGAGATTAGTAAAATAAAAGATGATAAGAATGTTTTACATAACATTTTACTAACTCTTTATATGTTAATGTATTAATAAGGGAAAACTGCATTCTTTAGGTTTTTATTTTTCATCATTATAGAAAAAGAGATATTTCTTTCCCACTAAATTCTTACCAACATTTTTTTTCTTTAATGATAATATACTTTAAAAGCAGCACCATGACTTCAGTATAGTCAACAAATTTCTCCTATGTTTTTTTATTGAGTAATGGCTACTATCAACTGGATTGGTATATTTAACCCATATTTCTAATTTATGTATGTATAAAATCAGAAAACATATGTAGGGACTTCCTTGGCAGTCCAGTGTTTAAGACAGCATTTCCACTGCAGAAAGTTCAGGGTTGATCCCTGGTCAGAAACTAAGCTCCCACATACAGAGCAGTGTGGCTAAAAACCCTATTTTTTTGTTGTTGTTTTAAGTTAAAACCAGAAGGAAAAAAGAAAGCATATAATTTAATGGTCTACATTTTTTTTCCATGTCTTTAAAGCAAGAAAGTGAGATAAATTAGTTAAAGTACTTTTTCTCAACCATGTGTATTTTTCTAAAATTTTCTTTAGTTTTCTTAAGAATGAGAGTAATTAGACTATTTGATGATAGAATGAGAAATAAATTCTAGTAGGAAATATCAAAAAAATGATACATTATTAATATATACTCTACTGCCAACAAAGTGAAAGACACTCAACTGTGTCTGACTCTTTGGGACCCTGTGGACTATACAGTCCATGGAATTCTCCAGGCCAGAATACTAGAGTGGGTAGCCTTTTCCTTCTCCAGAGGATCTTCCTAACCAAGGGATCAAAGCCAGATCTCCAGGATTCTTTTCCACCTGAGCCACAAGGGAAGCCCAAGAATACTGGAGTAGGTAGCCTATCCCTTCTACAAAGGATCTTCCCAAACCAGGAATCGAACCAGGGTCTCCTGTATTGCAGGTGGATTCTTTATAAACTGAGCTATCAGAGAAGCCCTCTATTACCAACAAAGGCCTTATTTATATATTTTTCTATTTTTCTGTTAATTCATACGCCAGTTAGTCATACATATTTTTAAGGAACCATTTTTGTGAACAGTGCTGCCAAATGTTAAATTCAGCTTTATATATATATATATATATATCAACCCCTCCCTATAAACTGAGTGGAGCCATCTATTGGTTAAAAATAATAACAATCAAATGATGTCCTGATACAATTAAATAATGTCTTGATATAGAAAAATAAAAACTGATTAATTATACACAATGAAATCATGATAAGTCAATAATGAGAAAGAGGGGTAATGAAGAGAGATATGGAATTAAAAGAGCTTATTTCTCATTGACTCTACACTTCCACTGTGAATCACCCAATGTGGTCTGATCATAGTCACTAATGCTCATCAGCTGATAGAATATCCATTACCTGGATCATGATCAACAGCTAAGCCTGGGGAAAGAGATGACTACAGTGACACATATGTAGTTAAGTCACTTCCATCCAGAACACATTGGCCACACTATTGCTCTTCAGCCCTTTGCAACTACTAGGGACTAAAAAATATTTAACAAGTAGTACAAATGAGCACTTCATAATTTGAAGAAAATTTATAGGTCCTGGTAACTTTTAAAGAATCTAACTTTTTAAAACAAAAAAGTTAGATTTTAAGAAATGTGAATAAATAAGTTGAGCTCATTTTTCCTAGAAATGTATGTTTTTCTTATTAAATATTAATTTTGAATATGCAATGTTTTGAATATTATATTGTAGTATCATAGCAAAATATCAGCCTCCTTGCAACCCAGTTAACAGAAATTATGTATTCCTGACTTGATCTCATCAAAGACCATAAAGTGGGAAAAATAAAGAATAGTCACATGCAGTGCAATTCTTAAACAAAAGTGCCTCTGATTTTATTTAGAAAGAGTCTGTATATGGCAAAGAAAGATTGAATTGTTTAAAAACACATAGGGTCCAAGCCTGGGGATCTGGAACTTGGAGCTGGGGAGGCTGCTCTTTATCCTTCAACAGTCCTGCTCATGAGCAACATCTTCAGCAACCAGGAACTCTCCTCCACTGTGTTCAACCTCCTCTGGCAATTGAGTGCTGATTGAAGCCAGGATAGGCACGAGCCCATGTGTCTGATGACACTGCTTCTAAATACAAGGAAGATTTGAATGGTGGAAATACTTTTAAAAGAGAAAAAGACAAATGATCTTTTCTTTATGTTTTAATTTCTGGTTCCAGAAATACAATTTATTTCAATATTTAAGGCAGTCACAATACAGTATGAGGAGCATTTTGTAGAGTCAAACAATTCCTGTCAGTTTTAATTTGAATGTGTGTATGTGTTGGCAAACCATACATGAAAACTAATACACTTTATTATAGTACTATATGGACCCATGTATTATTTTTAGAAAGTGAAAACTGTGATGCAAATGGTAAGTTTGTGCGATGGAATTAAATTACTGGGTTGGCCATAATATCTTACAGAAAAACACAAATCAAATTTTTGGCCAACCCAATATTTGAGGTATTTACAGATTCTTTTCCAATGTTTTCCCAGTCTCTAAGTCGTGTCCGACATTTTTATGACCCTATAGACTGTAACCTGCCAGGTTCCTCTGTCCATGGGATTTCCCAGGAAAAAATACTGGAGTGGGTTGCCATCTCTTTCTCCACTGCAGTGTTTGAGGAGAATAAATAACACATTGCCTACAATACTTTCTAACTTACAACTTGATTATTTTCCTCAGAGAGCAGATTTACCACAATGATTCATAAAGGTCATAGTGCTACACTCTGCTTAGCCACTCAGTAGTGTCTCACTCTTGTGACCCCATGGGCTGTAGACTGCCAGGTTCCTCTGTCCATGGGGATTCCCAGGTAAGGATACTGTAGTGGGTTGCCAAGCCCTCCTCCAAGGGGATCTTCCCAACCCAGGAACTGAAACCAGGTCTACCACATTGCAGGCGGGTTCTTTACCATTGAGCCACCAGGGAAGCCCAATACTGGAGTGGGTAACCTATCCCTTCTCCAGGGGAATTTCCCAAACCAGGAATCAAATCAGGTTCTCCTGAATAGCAGGTGGATTTCTTTTTTTACCAGCTAAGCTACCCAGGAAGACCAAAGGTCATAGTACTCACCATTATTTTCAATAAACCATATCTAAAGTATTGGTTACAACAACATTTGCAATTTTGCTAAAAAGAATGTAAAGAAGCCAATTTATATGATATCAGAATATACTAGTTTTCTTATATTTTACTCAACTCATAGCTCAGTTCATAAAGAATATACCGCAATGCAGGAGACTCTGGTTTGATTTCTGGGTCGGGAAGATCTGCTGAAGAGTTAAGCCACCCACTCCAGTGTTCTTGGGCTTCCCTTGTGGCTCAGCTGGTAAAAATAACCTGCAGTGTGGAAGATCTAGGTTTGATCCCTGGGTTTGGAAGATTTCCCCAGAGAAGGAAAAGGCTACCCACGCCGATTTCTGGCCTGGAGAATTCCATGGACTGTACAGTCCATGACGTCACAAAGAGTCGGACAGGACTGAGCAACTTTCACTTTATTAGGATACTAATCCAAACTTTAACAGTATTCAGGATAAACGCATGCAGATGTATTCAAAAAGACTTAAAAATAATTAAATGTTTTGTCTTTGAGGCTTTGCTTGTTTTACTCATAAAACTAAAGCTTTACACAAATTTTTCAATTGTGCCAATGTGAAAATAGTTTTGAAATAAGATGCTAGAATATAGTACACTTAATAATTTATGAGCTAAATTTATGTCTTTAAACATTTAGATTTATGGTGTAAATTCAATGTACATCTTCATGTATTCTTTCCTGGACTCCACAACATTTAATGACATGCCTAAATGAAGTGTAATATTCTATTATGTTAATTTTTTAAGAAAGGAGAGATTATTACATATCAAAATGAGAGTTGTGCAAAGGAAATGTGATTTAAATGGGATTTATACAATAGTTTAGAAGACAGAGATAATTTAGGAAAAAGAAATAACAAAATCATGGAAGTAGAAGCAATCAGAAGTATCTACAAGATTTAAATAAGGCACCTAAGAATTCCTTGCTGGTCAACAATGGAACAGAAAGGTACAAACTTTCAAAAGGGTTTTTAAAAGACAGGCAGTGGAGTTTAGAATTGAGGTAGTGGTTTTATGTGCAGAAATACAAATATTAACTTGAAACCTTGAAAGCATGGATTTCCTATACACACTCCATTATAAGACGTTTTTGCAAAGACTGGTTTCACTCTTTTTCTTCCCCCAAAAAACAACTGGAAAAAAAAATCCACCTATCTACTATCTTTTAAACTCCTTTGAAATCAAGGATATTTGCCTTACTCAGATTTTATCCTCTAGTTTCTCTCTCAGTGCTCTCCATTTGGTAATAATTACTAAATGAATTGTCATTAATTAATAATCATAGAGACTTCTCAGGTAGTGCTAGTGGTAAAGAATCTGCCTCTGACGCAAGAAACATAAGACAGGCAGGTTCAGTCTCTTGATATGGAAGATCCCCTGGAGTAGGAAGTAATAACCACTCCAGTATTCTTGCCTGGAAAATTCTGTGGACAGAGGAGCCTGGTAGGTTACAGTCCATAGGGCTGCAAAAGTGGACACAACTAAATATGTACACACACACGATAATCATAGTTGTTGAAAGACAATTTTAATATTTTAATATTAATTCTGCCTGGAATTTCTTAGAAGTGAGGAGTAATTCTTTCAGTATGAAGAGCAGATTTATTCAATCCCCAATTGAAGAATATTTGAGTTGTTCCCAATTTTGAATGATTATGGATAGAACTTTCATGTGTTGAATAGTGTCCTCCAAAAAGTCATGTTCACTGAGAAACTGTAAATGCGACCTTATTTGAAAAGAGGGCCTTTGTATTATGTAATCAAGATAAATGGGATCATGCTGGATTATGGTAGAATTCCACATCTAATGAATGGTTACTATGTAGGGGTAGGGGATTTATATATACAGAGACAAAGACTGAAGGGACACAAGGTCATGTGAAAACAGATACAAAAGTTAGAGCGACACAGCTACAAGCCAAGGAATGCAACCAGCAGAAGCTAGGAGAAAGGAAGGATTCTTTCCTAGAAGCTACAAAGAAGGATTTCTAGTCTACTGAACAATGAGAAAGCACATTTCTGCTGTTTTAATCCACTTAGTTTATAGTAATTTATTACAGGTGAGGTGAGGTGAAGTCGCTCAGTCATGTCCGACTCTTTGAGACCCCATGGACTGTAACCTACTAGGCTTCTCCATCCATGGGATTCTCCAGGCAAGAATACTAAAGTGGATTGCCATTTCCTTCTCCAGGGGATCTTCCCGACCCAGGGATTGAACTCAGGTCTCCCACATTGGAGGCAGACGCTTTAACCTCTGAGCCACCAAGGAAGCCCAATTTATTACAGGAACCCTACAAATCTGCAACATACTTCCTGCCTTAGGTTATATACTTATGTATTTAACTTTTGTAAAAATTGTCAAATTGCTTCTTATTAAGCATTTGCGCACACACACACACACACACACACACACACACACACACAAATTGAAAGCTTTTTCTTTATCCTATGCAGCTCTTCCCTGGTGGCTCAGATGGTAAAAGTGTCTGTCTACAATGTTGGAGACCTGGGTTCGATCCCTGGGTCAGGAAGATTCCCTGGAGAAGGAAATGGCAACCCACTCCAGTACCGTTGCCTAGAAAATCCCGTGGATGGAGGAGCCTGGTGTCCATGGGGTCGCAAAGAGTCAGACACGACTGAGCGACTTCACTTTCACTTTCATGCAGCTCGTAGTTTTATCAGTTTTTCAATTTTAGCAATTGTTATGGATATGTCAATGCCTATAATTGTGGTCTCAATTTTGCAGTTCCTTAATGACTAATGAGTCAGGTGGCACTTGTGGTAGGGAACACACATGCCAATGCAGGAGACTTAAGAGACAGAAGTTCAGTTCCTGGATCGGGACGGTCCCCTGGAGAAGGAAACGACACTCATTCCAGTATTCTTGTCTGAAGAATTCCATGGGCAGAGGAGCCTGGTGGGCCACAGTCCATGAGGTTGCAGAGTCAGACACAACTGAAGTGACTTATAATTTCCATAACTAATGATGTTGAGCATTTTTTATGCTAATAATTTTTAATATTGTTATCTAGACCTCAGGGTTATATCTTTTTATTCATATTTTTCTTTTTCCCACTTTCTAAATTGTATTTTTCCTGTCCCCTCCTCTTCACTTAGTGAATTTATGTCATGTAATGCTTTTTAATATTGTGATAATGGAGTTTCGGGAAAGGTCAGAGTTTAATGCTTGTATTCAACCCACCATATTTTCCAGCACCCCAGGTTTAATTTTTGTTTTCTCCCCAAATTACTTACATATTAAGATGGAGATTAATGAGGAATTTATGATAAAATATAAACATTTAAAAGTATATTTCCTATTTAAAAATTTATTGTATATTGGAGTATATTTGATTTACAATATTGTGCTAGTTTCAGGTGTACAGCAACATGATTCAGTTATACATAGATATACTTATACCTTTTTTTTTCAGATTTTTTGCCATTTAAGTTATTACAGAGTATTATGTAGAGTTCCCTATACTATACAATCGGTAACTTTATTATCTATTTCATGTATAACAGTGTGTATATTTTAGTCCCAACCTCCTAATTTATCACTTACTCACCCACCTTTCTCCTTTGGTTTATTTATTTTCTATGTTTATGAGTCTGTTTTGTTCTGTAAATAAGTTCATTTGTATCACAATTTTAGATTTCACATATGTCATATTATATAAAGTTTGTCTTCTATGTCTGACTTACTTGACTTACAATAATACTTTTATTGCTGCAACAACAACAAAAAGAAGATATACAGTATAGTTTCTTCAGTTTATACTTTATGCGTTTATACTCAAACAGGTTTGAACTAAACTTCCCTGGTTGCTCAAACAGTAAAGCATCTGCCCGCAATGCCGGAGACCCGGATTCGTTTCCTGGATGGGTAAAATTCCCTGGAGAAGGAAATGGCAATCCACTCCAGCACTCTTGCCTATATAATCCCATGGACGGAGGAGCCTGATTGGCTACAGCCCATGGGGTCACAAAGAGTCGGACACGACTGAGCAACTTCACTTCACTCAAACAGGTTTGAATTAATTATAATTTGGTTTAATTGAGATGTATTATTTTCATCAATTTTGTTCTAATTGGCAATTCTGAGTCAGAAACCTATTTTAATTGTGTTTGTAATAAATGGCTTCATTTTATTAAAAATGTTTAAAAAATAAAAATGCATTCATTTTGAAATTAGCTTTCTGTTTTTATAACAATATAGACAATGCATATATATTGACTGTGTACCCATGACATATTATTAATCACTGATATGTCATATGATATTATGACAGTAAGGTATAAACTTATATGTAAGTATGAATAAAATTTCATTCCCTGAGTCATGATAGACTTAATCATTCTCAACCATTGTTCTTGAAATACTTAACCTCTGTGATGATTTTGAAACACATCTAAATTTTTTTCACACTCCTTTCTTAAGAGATGGGGGTAAACTTTTATTCCCTTGAGTATGGAGTATATTGAACAAACTGTTATTAATGAAAATATTGAGCATCCTTTAGCTTCTCTTTCTAGCCAGCAAAAAGATGTTGAAATTCAGCACTCACTACTATACTTACCTCATATAGGGTCTTGTCATAGCCAAGGGAAATTCAGAGTAAACCAAGGAAACAAAATAACCTCCATTGTCTAGTTTCCTTACTTAATTTTCCCTTATCCTGTTAAAAATAATCTGGATTTTTAAAAACTTTCTTGAGTTTTTGTCCATTGAATTATAATAATGATAATGATAGAGTCCTCTTGTCTGCCATTTGATATATGAAAGAGAAAACAGAGAATTCATATAATTTTTTTTTATCTCTCAATAAAGCCTTTTGAAAACTGAAACCAACATATTTTCCTATCGCTGGGACTAGGCATCCTTTCCTGTGTCTATGCTAAACAGCACAGAGGATTAAAAAAAAAAAAGAAAAAAAAGGTCACTATAGTTAAGTAAGTTTAACATTTGCTCCTGAAAGATAAACTACTGATGTGCCAAGATGAACAGCTTAATAATCCACACAGCTTCAAGACATTAGCCGCCCTGGGCTCACAATCCAAAAGTATTGTTTTACAAATTCCCCTCTATCCTAATTTAAACTCTAATAATACCCTCTCCTGATTTTCTCCTTCTAGGAAGAATTCTACTAATTCTCTACCAAGGGATTTTTCTCCTGTGCTGCAGTAAGGCTTAAAGGCTTAACTTTGTTTGATCAATAGATTCTCTGCTTTTCTTTTGAGGATCAACATTCCTTATCAAGATTATTGTCTTTCAAGAAACAGGTATTTTAAAAATATCAAATGCTTTGACATCCACAGCTAAGTTATGCTTTGATTCTAACTTGTATGTGTCCTTCTATATCTTCAATAAGTTGGGAAATATGAGGAGAAAATAAAGGATTTACAGGATGCAAAAATAAAGCTGAAATAGTCTAAAATTATTATACTGGGATCATCTCAATTTAGCTCTAAAATCAAATTATTTCTAAAGGGTTCAGGCACTTTATTTTCCTATTAACTGTCTTAAATAAAATGTATATAATGAGTAACACTTGAAACAGCAGTAAGAAGTAATCAGAATTTCTACACAGGTTGGGCATTATTTAGCTCTTTTTTATTTATATTTCAGTGCCAATTAATTTCAGATTCTCTTTTGAGAGTATAATCTGACAGTTCCAGTAGTGCTATGTGGAATAGGGATGGTAGAATGCCAAGGAATTGATGTCTTTGAACTGTGATGCTGGAGTAGACTCCTGAAGTTCCTTGGACATCAAAGATAGCAAACCTGTCAATGTTAAGGGAGATCAACCTTGAATATTCACTGGAAGAACTGATGCTGAAGTGAAGCTCCAGTATTTTGTAGATGGCACATTGGAAAGTCCCTGATATTGGGAACCATTGAGGGCAGAAGGAGGAGAGGGCATTAAAGGATGAGATGGCTGGACAGCATGACTGTTCAAAGGCATCAGTTCCTTGGCATTTTGCCACCCTTATTCCACATAGTACAACTGGAACTGTCAGGTTATATTCTTGGTAGAGAATCTGAAATTAATTTGCGCTGAAATATAAATTTAAAAAGAGCTAAAGAGTGCCCTTAATATTTCCTTTTTTGTTGTTGCTGTTTGTTTCTTTTAAAGCTGCTTTTGTGGTGCTGAACTCTTTTAACTTTTGCTTGTCTTAAAATTTTTTATATTTTCATCAAATCTGAATGAAAGCCTCATCAGGTAGAGAACTCTTGCTGGTAGGTTATATTTTCTTTCATCGTTTTGAATATATCATGTCACTTCCTTCTGGTCTGCAAAGTTTCTGCTAAAAAGTCAGTTGATAGCCTTAAGGAAATCCCCTTGCATGTACTGTGTTTTTCCCTTGTTGCTTTTAATATTCTATCTTTATCTTTATTTTTTGCCATGTTAACTACAATGTATCTTGGTGTTTGTTTGTTTTTTGTTAAGATGATACAATTTAGACTCTGTGCTTCTTCCCAGGTTACGGAGGTTTAAAGCTATTATATCATCAAATATTTTCTCTCTCTTCTCTTTGTGGGACTCATAAAGTAATGATTAGTATCTTTGATGTTGTCTTAGAGGTCTCTTAAACTGCCTTCATTGTATTCTTTTTTTGTTTTAGTGAACTACTAAAGCAGTGAACTATTTTAGTGAACTACTAGTAACTACTACTCTGTCTTACTGTTCACTGCTCTAGTCCTCTCTATCTGTTAATTTGCTGTGATTTCTTCTAACATTTTTAATTTTGGTAATTGTGTTCTTCACTTCTATTTGGTTGTTCTTTACATTTTCTATTTGTTAAAAACTTTCATCTTCTCATTCTGTTTATCTATAATTTTCCTAAGTTTTCAAAGCATCTTTAGGATAATTACATTAAAAGTTTTTATTGGGTGGATTGCCTATATCTAGTTCACTTAGTTGTTCTTCTGGGGCTTTATTTATTGTTTCTTTTGGAATGTATTTTTCTCTGTCACCTCGTTTGGCCTATTTATTGTTTTCATTTGGAAAATTGTAAATTTCCTGACCCTGCAGAGACTCTTCTGTAAGAAATGTCCTATGGGGCCCAGTAGCACATTCCTTTTTTGTGATGAGATTATATGTCCGCTATAGAGGCTTCATGATTGTTTCGGTGGGCTGACTACTATGGGCATACTAACATATGTAGCTGGGCCCCGGTCTGGTTGATTGCCAGAGACTGTGCAGCAAGTGCAAACCACTGATATGTAAGGCACCTTCTGTAGTTGACTGTACCTCCAGGGGAGTCCTGATCCTGATGCTAGTCCACAAATGAACAGTGTCAGGTCACAAGGCAACTGGCTATGAAGGTTGAAGTTCCCAGAGCTAGTGTCAGTCTGCTGTTGTGTGGGATCCTGTCCTGAGGATCCCAGGCCTTAAACCAACCTTTTGCTAGGTAGAGCCAATTCTTGACAAGATTGTCTATGGTGTCTGGCATTACCTACAGTTGGTTATAGCCTTCTAGTAGCCAGTGCCAAATTCTTACAAGACTGACTAACAGACCCCAACTGTATTTCTTCTGTTGTTGAGCAGACTGGGATCCAGGGTACCTGCTAGTTTGCTTCTGGCCAGTGGTTGACCAGATTTTGACATGGCTGGTCGTAGGACTGAGAATTTGAGTCTGGTGGCAGTCTACTGGCAGGCATGGTCAGAATCCAGGAAGTGCCAGGGTAGTGCCCACACAGCAGTAGGTGAAGCTGAGTCCTGGGACTAGTGTCAGCTCACTGATGGGGTGTGCTGTGTCTAAGTTCTCTGGCTATGGAGAAGGGTAGGAGGTCTTGGAGCTAATATCTACCTATTGGTAAGCAGTGCTGAGATCTAGAGGTACTCAGGGCTAGTGTTGGTACAAAGCCAGGCCCAGGATACTTTACTGTAGGGCCCTGGGGTTCCTGGAGTCAGTGCTGGTCTGCACTTAGGTGGGACCAGGGCCCAGCAAATCACAGCCCCTGGTGTGTGAAGACAGTGATTGGGCTAATGCCAGCCTGCTGGTGGGCTGGATTGTGTCTGATGTCCAGCTTCAGGAGGTCTGGGGATCTCAGAGCTACTGACTGCCCTCTGGTGTGTGGACATGAATTTCCGAACAGTTGGGAATTCAGGGGTTCCCAGGGAAGCTGGTCTTCTGATAGGTGATGCCATTTGCCTAACCAGCTAATTGTCTAGCCTGGGGTATTCCAGGACTGGTGCTGACTGGCTTATGATTAGGCCAGGACCTGTCATTGATAAATTGGTAAGAAAATGCTAAAATGGCACTCACCAGCA
>SJYC01147057.1:0-21239 GCA_006408675.1 Madoqua kirkii | reverse complement strand
AAAAAAAAAAATAAACAGGTAGTTGAGGAGCCCTGAGAAAATATTTAACCCAGTCAGTATTGCCTGCAAATTAAAGCCTTTTTTTTTTAATGGTGTAGCTCTATCCAGCGACCAGCGAGTCTCCTGGAACTGAGGGCTCAAATGTCCCATTAATCACAGCTCAACGCCAGCTGTGGCGTGGGTAGACATTTCATCCCATTGCTCCAAAACGCTTTCATCAGCCCAGATCTCCAAAGCTTGCTAGGCCAAGCAGACTCAGAAACAGTTGGAGGGGAGATGATGGGAGAGGTGGGAGGAACCAACTCCTGATAAAAGGCCCAAGCTGGGGAGGAGGCTGGAGGGGCGAGGCTGTGAATTTGCACTTCAAGGTATGGGAGGGCCCAGATGAGACTGGCTTGCTTTGTCTGGGGCAGAACAAGACACAGGGGAGTGGAAGCGGGCAAAAGAAAACAGGCAGTCTGTGTCGTTTCTCTTGCAGCGCCAGCCCTGGTCTTTCTCCTGGAGACTCGTGGACAAACACTCCTCCTGTGCGAGCCCCTGTGCGAGAAAAGAGGCTGACGGCATTTGCGCCCTTCTTTCCTCCAAGTAAGCAGGTGGGGAAGCAAGCCTCCTGCTGCCTCGGCTTCTAGTGCGGCTGCTCTGAGGAGGGGCCAGTCCTGTTCCAAGGCCAGTGTCAGCAGCCAGGACCCCGTGCATGGGTGGCACTGGCTGCAGCAAGGTTGGGTGGACGCTAGAGGGTGCAGTCGGGCAGGCTCTTCAAGAGACCCCGCCTCCCAGCTTCCTGACCACGCCCCTCCCACGCCCCCTTCACCTGGCTGGCCCTTCAGTTTTTTCACCTGTAAGCTGTGATTTGTCCAATACAGGAACCATTAGTCACATGGGGTTATTGAGCACTTAAAATGTGCCTGGTCTGAATTCATATACGTTCTCTAGGAGTAAAATTTACACTGAATTTTGACAACTTAATATGGGAAAAATATTTCACTAATAGTTTTTCTCTCCTAATTACAAGTGAAATGATAAATGATACCACTTGAGATACAGTGGGTTAAGTTAATTATGCTGGTAACATTAATCTCATTTGTTTAACTTTTCAAAGGTGGCTACCAGAAAAGGTAAAATTATATGCGTAGGTGGCTTGTGTTTTATTTCTAGTGACTGCTCAGCACTGGGTATATCCTAGGGGCCTGGGTTAGGGGCACCTCGACTGCAGGCCCACTGCTAACTTCAGCCCAGCTGGGAGAGGTGACCTGTGTTTATTTCACTCCTTGGTGCCCATGAGTGAAAGATAATCGTGTTTTGCATGTCATAATTACAGGTGAGACCCACAAGTTTCTATTTTCAGCAGCCTCAAGAATTTTGCCAGAGACCAGCTGCAATGAAGACCTAGGTCTAGTCCCCACTACGGGTAAGGATGGGAGGAGGGGCTGGAGCTGTCTCTTATACACATCTAGATGTGTATAAGAGACAGGTATAACAGTGTGTATATTTTAGTCCCAACCTCCTAATTTATCACTTACTCACCCACCTTTCTCCTTTGGTTTATTTATTTTCTATGTTTATGAGTCTGTTTTGTTCTGTAAATAAGTTCATTTGTATCACAATTTTAGATTTCACATATGTCATATTATATAAAGTTTGTCTTCTATGTCTGACTTACTTGACTTACAATAATACTTTTATTGCTGCAACAACAACAAAAAGAAGATATACAGTATAGTTTCTTCAGTTTATACTTTATGCGTTTATACTCAAACAGGTTTGAACTAAACTTCCCTGGTTGCTCAAACAGTAAAGCATCTGCCCGCAATGCCAGAGACCCGGATTCGTTTCCTGGATGGGTAAAATTCCCTGGAGAAGGAAATGGCAATCCACTCCAGCACTCTTGCCTATATAATCCCATGGACGGAGGAGCCTGATTGGCTACAGCCCATGGGGTCACAAAGAGTCGGACACGACTGAGCAACTTCACTTCACTCAAACAGGTTTGAATTAATTATAATTTGGTTTAATTGAGATGTATTATTTTCATCAATTTTGTTCTAATTGGCAATTCTGAGTCAGAAACCTATTTTAATTGTGTTTGTAATAAATGGCTTCATTTTATTAAAAATGTTTAAAAAATAAAAATGCATTCATTTTGAAATTAGCTTTCTGTTTTTATAACAATATAGACAATGCATATATATTGACTGTGTACCCATGACATATTATTAATCACTGATATGTCATATGATATTATGACAGTAAGGTATAAACTTATATGTAAGTATGAATAAAATTTCATTCCCTGAGTCATGATAGACTTAATCATTCTCAACCATTGTTCTTGAAATACTTAACCTCTGTGATGATTTTGAAACACATCTAAATTTTTTTCACACTCCTTTCTTAAGAGATGGGGGTAAACTTTTATTCCCTTGAGTATGGAGTATATTGAACAAACTGTTATTAATGAAAATATTGAGCATCCTTTAGCTTCTCTTTCTAGCCAGCAAAAAGATGTTGAAATTCAGCACTCACTACTATACTTACCTCATATAGGGTCTTGTCATAGCCAAGGGAAATTCAGAGTAAACCAAGGAAACAAAATAACCTCCATTGTCTAGTTTCCTTACTTAATTTTCCCTTATCCTGTTAAAAATAATCTGGATTTTTAAAAACTTTCTTGAGTTTTTGTCCATTGAATTATAATAATGATAATGATAGAGTCCTCTTGTCTGCCATTTGATATATGAAAGAGAAAACAGAGAATTCATATAATTTTTTTTTATCTCTCAATAAAGCCTTTTGAAAACTGAAACCAACATATTTTCCTATCGCTGGGACTAGGCATCCTTTCCTGTGTCTATGCTAAACAGCACAGAGGATTAAAAAAAAAAAAGAAAAAAAAGGTCACTATAGTTAAGTAAGTTTAACATTTGCTCCTGAAAGATAAACTACTGATGTGCCAAGATGAACAGCTTAATAATCCACACAGCTTCAAGACATTAGCCGCCCTGGGCTCACAATCCAAAAGTATTGTTTTACAAATTCCCCTCTATCCTAATTTAAACTCTAATAATACCCTCTCCTGATTTTCTCCTTCTAGGAAGAATTCTACTAATTCTCTACCAAGGGATTTTTCTCCTGTACTGCAGTAAGGCTTAAAGGCTTAACTTTGTTTGATCAATAGATTCTCTGCTTCTCTTTTGAGGATCAACATTCCTTATCAAGATTATTGTCTTTCGAGGAACAGGTATTTTAAAAATATCAAATGCTTTGACATCCACAGCTAAGTTATGCTTTGATTCTAACTTGTATGTGTCCTTCTATATCTTCAATAAGTTGGGAAATATGAGGAGAAAATAAAGGATTTACAGGATGCAAAAATAAAGCTGAAATAGTCTAAAATTATTATACTGGGATCATCTCAATTTAGCTCTAAAATCAAATTATTTCTAAAGGGTTCAGGCACTTTATTTTCCTATTAACTGTCTTAAATAAAATGTATATAATGAGTAACACTTGAAACAGCAGTAAGAAGTAATCAGAATTTCTACACAGGTTGGGCATTATTTAGCTCTTTTTTATTTATATTTCAGTGCCAATTAATTTCAGATTCTCTTTTGAGAGTATAATCTGACAGTTCCAGTAGTGCTATGTGGAATAGGGATGGTAGAATGCCAAGGAATTGATGTCTTTGAACTGTGATGCTGGAGTAGACTCCTGAAGTTCCTTGGACATCAAAGAAGCAAACCTGTCAATGTTAAGGGAGATCAACCTTGAATATTCACTGGAAGAACTGATGCTGAAGTGAAGCTCCAGTATTTTGTAGATGGCACATTGGAAAGTCCCTGATATTGGGAACCATTGAGGGCAGAAGGAGGAGAGGGCATTAAAGGATGAGATGGCTGGACAGCATGACTGTTCAAAGGCATCAGTTCCTTGGCATTTTGCCACCCTTATTCCACATAGTACAACTGGAACTGTCAGGTTATATTCTTGGTAGAGAATCTGAAATTAATTTGCGCTGAAATATAAATTTAAAAAGAGCTAAAGAGTGCCCTTAATATTTCCTTTTTTGTTGTTGCTGTTTGTTTCTTTTAAAGCTGCTTTTGTGGTGCTGAACTCTTTTAACTTTTGCTTGTCTTAAAATTTTTTATATTTTCATCAAATCTGAATGAAAGCCTCATCAGGTAGAGAACTCTTGCTGGTAGGTTATATTTTCTTTCATCGTTTTGAATATATCATGTCACTTCCTTCTGGTCTGCAAAGTTTCTGCTAAAAAGTCAGTTGATAGCCTTAAGGAAATCCCCTTGCATGTACTGTGTTTTTCCCTTGTTGCTTTTAATATTCTATCTTTATCTTTATTTTTTGCCATGTTAACTACAATGTGTCTTGGTGTTTGTTTGTTTTTTGTTAAGATGATACAATTTAGACTCTGTGCTTCTTCCCAGGTTACGGAGGTTTAAAGCTATTATATCATCAAATATTTTCTCTCTCTTCTCTTTGTGGGACTCATAAAGTAATGATTAGTATCTTTGATGTTGTCTTAGAGGTCTCTTAAACTGCCTTCATTGTATTCTTTTTTTGTTTTAGTGAACTACTAAAGCAGTGAACTATTTTAGTGAACTACTAGTAACTACTACTCTGTCTTACTGTTCACTGCTCTAGTCCTCTCTATCTGTTAATTTGCTGTGATTTCTTCTAACATTTTTAATTTTGGTAATTGTGTTCTTCACTTCTATTTGGTTGTTCTTTACATTTTCTATTTGTTAAAAACTTTCATCTTCTCATTCTGTTTATCTATAATTTTCCTAAGTTTTCAAAGCATCTTTAGGATAATTACATTAAAAGTTTTTATTGGGTGGATTGCCTATATCTAGTTCACTTAGTTGTTCTTCTGGGGCTTTATTTATTGTTTCTTTTGGAATGTATTTTTCTCTGTCACCTCGTTTGGCCTATTTATTGTTTTCATTTGGAAAATTGTAAATTTCCTGACCCTGCAGAGACTCTTCTGTAAGAAATGTCCTATGGGGCCCAGTTCGCCCGGCCACACCCACAGGCGCACCTTACGCACCACACGCATACCCACACACACACGCCCCGCCTGCACACAGCGCACACACACACATCCCAACACCTGGTACGCACCCTGCCCGCACACGCCACACACCTGTCTCTTATACACATCTAGATGTGTATAAGAGACAGTTGTTTCTTTTGGAATGTATTTTTCTCTGTCACCTCGTTTGGCCTATTTATTGTTTTCATTTGGAAAATTGTAAATTTCCTGACCTGCAGAGACTCTTCTGTAAGAAATGTCCTATGGGGCCCAGTAGCACATTCCTTTTTTGTGATGAGATTATATGTCCACTATAGAGGCTTCATGATTGTTTTGGTGGGCTGACTACTATGGGCATACTAACATATGTAGCTGGGCCCCGGTCTGGTTGATTGCCAGAGACTGTGCAGCAAGTGCAAACCACTGATATGTAAGGCACCTTCTGTAGTTGACTGTACCTCCAGGGGAGTCCTGATCCTGATGCTAGTCCACAAATGAACAGTGTCAGGTCACAAGGCAACTGGCTATGAAGGTTGAAGTTCCCAGAGCTAGTGTCAGTCTGCTGTTGTGTGGGATCCTGTCCTGAGGATCCCAGGCCTTAAACCAACCTTTTGCTAGGTAGAGCCAATTCTTGACAAGATTGTCTATGGTGTCTGGCATTACCTACAGTTGGTTATAGCCTTCTAGTAGCCAGTGCCAAATTCTTACAAGACTGACTAACAGACCCCAACTGTATTTCTTCTGTTGTTGAGCAGACTGGGATCCAGGGTACCTGCTAGTTTGCTTCTGGCCAGTGGTTGACCAGATTTTGACATGGCTGGTCGTAGGACTGAGAATTTGAGTCTGGTGGCAGTCTACTGGCAGGCATGGTCAGAATCCAGGAAGTGCCAGGGTAGTGCCCACACAGCAGTAGGTGAAGCTGAGTCCTGGGACTAGTGTCAGCTCACTGATGGGGTGTGCTGTGTCTAAGTTCTCTGGCTATGGAGAAGGGTAGGAGGTCTTGGAGCTAATATCTACCTATTGGTAAGCAGTGCTGAGATCTAGAGGTACTCAGGGCTAGTGTTGGTACAAAGCCAGGCCCAGGATACTTTACTGTAGGGCCCTGGGGTTCCTGGAGTCAGTGCTGGTCTGCACTTAGGTGGGACCAGGGCCCAGCAAATCACAGCCCCTGGTGTGTGAAGACAGTGATTGGGCTAATGCCAGCCTGCTGGTGGGCTGGATTGTGTCTGATGTCCAGCTTCAGGAGGTCTGGGGATCTCAGAGCTACTGACTGCCCTCTGGTGTGTGGACATGAATTTCCAAACAGTTGGGAATTCAGGGGTTCCCAGGGAAGCTGGTCTTCTGATAGGTGATGCCATTTGCCTAACCAGCTAATTGTCTAGCCTGGGGTATTCCAGGACTGGTGCTGACTGGCTTATGATTAGGCCAGGACCTGTCATTGATAAATTGGTAAGAAAATGCTAAAATGGCACTCACCAGCAGCAATGTACTCACATGGGATGAGCTCCCATGAAAGTATATTGTCGGGATCTGTGTTCTGCAGGTTGAGGTTCAAGGTGTCTCTGTCTTCTCCCTGAGATTCTCAAATGTCAGCAGGCGAGGACGGAACTGTTCCAGAGTCCATTCTAGGGACTATTTTTGCCCTGGGTCTTCGAGCATGTGCAATTTTGTGTGTACTTTTAAAACTGAAGTCACTATTTTCCCCAGCCATCTGACTCTCCCAAGATTAAATCCAATTGACTTTCCAAGCTAAACATTCTAGGGGCTCATCTTCCTGATGTACGACCTGTGGGATTGGAAGTCCGATGTGAGGCCTGGAATCCTTGCTCCTTGGGGAGAACCTCTGCCCTTGAAATTACCCTCTCATTTGTGGATCATTACTACATTGCATCTCTGACCCTCTTACTCATCTAATCATGATTGCTTCTTTATATCTGGCTGCAGAAAATATTTTTGCTACTCTCTAGGTTGCTCTTGTAAATGTTGTCCTGTAAATAGTTGTCATTTTTGTGTGTCCCTGGGAGGAGATGAGGTCAAGGTCTTCCTATTCTGCCATCTTGGCCACTCCCTTTGTCAGGTTTCCTGGTTGTTGCTGAACTAAGTAAATTGAAATTGTACACTAGATAACATGTTATCTAGCTTTGAAACTGTTTCAGTCTTTCATTTTGTAATAATTAATGTGGATAATCTTGAATTTTTTTGTTTATTTTAACAAGGAATCAGACCTAAATTCCAACAGTCACTTGTTTCTCATCTACTATGGGTGATGGATTACACTGTCAATTCAGTTTCCAAATCTTTTGCTATGATGGTTTCAGTTGTCCTCTTATGTGTCACTTCTGTGTTCATTCTTAAATTTGGATAGCTGTTTAAATTCTATTATTAGAGGCTTTAGGAATCTCTTTTGTGTATATAATGCTAATGCAAAGCTTAAAGGAATTGTTTTGTTGTGTATATAGTTTTAAGGGATTGATTTCTCAAGTGTCTTCCTCTCTGTTTCCATAGCACCTTTTCCTGAATCATCTAGCTACAGTTATGGGGTTCTTTCAGTTTTAACCTTGAACAGACTATATAGTGAATAGCTCTCTGGTTAATGGTGCCAAAATAAAGAAAGAAACATAGGCATTTTCCTGGCACACATCATATGACTTTCTTTCTTCTTTTTTTTTTTTCTCCCCAATCCTCATAGATGTGTTTTCTCTTAGAGTTTTAAGTGTCTTTCTTACTATGACAGCAATGTTTTTATGTTTTGTGTAACTGGGGTAGGAACACAAGAAAAAAAAATAAAAACATACAAACAAAAACATACACACGAAAATGATGAAATTTTTTAAACCCTTGGATTTACAGATGTTCAATTTTCATTTGGCAAAAAGATAGCTTAATTTTTTGAGATTTTAATGCCCTTGCTTGATACACAAATGCTCACTCTATCCATTCATGAGTGAAGGTGGAAAAATAGAGAAAAGAAATAAAAGAAAAAGTCACCACCACTGTATTTGTAGTTTTCAAGTTTTGACTTAACTCATTCAAAAATCATCTTTTACTATTTACTTTTTAGGGTCCTATGGTGATTTGTTTTAAAGTCTTTCTACAAATTTTAATAATAAACATTTAGAAAGAAAACTTGAAGTGGAATTGGTCTACTTATAGAATATGGCCCACTGGAGAAGGAAATGGAAAACTGCTTTAGTATTCTTGCCTTGAGAACCCCATGAACAGTATGAAAAGGCAAAAAGATAGGGCACTAAAAGAGGAACTCCCCAGGTCGGTAGGTGCCCAATATGCTACTGGAGATTAGTGGAGAAATAACTCTAAAAAGAATGAAGGGATAGAGCCAAAGCAAAAACAACACCCAGTTGTGAATGGGACTAGTGATGGAAGCAGAGTTTAATGCTGTAAAGACCAATATTGCATAGGAACCTGGAATGTTACGTCCATGAATCAAGGCAAATTGAAAGTGGTCAAACAGGAAATGATAAGACTGAACATCGACATTCTAGGAATCAGTGAACTAAGATGGACTAGAATGGGTGAATTTAACTCAAGCCATCATGGTCAACAAAAGAGTCAAATGCAGTACTTGGATGCAATCTCAAAAACATCAGTCTCTATTTGTTTCCAAGGCAAACCATTCAGTATCACGGTAATCCAAGTCTATGCCCCAACCAGTAACACTGAAGAAGCTGATGCTGAAAAGTCCTATGAAGATCTATAAGTCTTTCTAGAACTAACACCAAAAAAAAAGATGTCCTTTTCATTATGGGGTACTGGAATGCAAAAGTAAGAAGTCAAGAAACACCTGGAGGAACAGGCAAATTTGGCCTTGGAGTACAGAATGAAGCAAGGCAAAGGCTAACAGAGTTCTGCCAAAAGAAGGCACTGGTCATAGCAAACACTCTCTTACAACAACACTAGAGAAGTCTCTACACATATACATCACCAGATAGCTGACATCAAAATCAGAATGATTATTTTCTTTACAGTCAAAGATGAGGAAGCTCTATACAGTCAGTAAAAACTAGCCTGGAATCTGACTGTGGCTCAGATCATGAGTTCCTCATTCCCAAATACAGACTGAAATTGAAGAAAGTGGAGAAAACCACTAGACCATTCAGGTATACCTTAAATCAAATCCCTTATGACTATACAGTGGAAGTGTGAAAGATTTAAGGGACAAGATCTGATAGATACAGTGCCTGATAAACTATGGAGGGAGGTTCATAACATTGTACAGGAGACAGGAATCAAGACCATCTTCAAGAAAAAGAAATGCAAAAAAAGCAAAATGGCTGTCTGATGAGGCCTTACAAAATAGCTGTAAATAGAAGGTAAGTGATAAGCAAAGGAGAAAAGGAAAGATATACCCACTTGAATGCAGAGTTCCAAAGAATAGCAAGGAAAGATAAGAAAGCCTTCCTTAGTGATCAATGTAAAGAAATATAGAATGGGAAAGACTAAAGATCTCTTCAAGAAAATTAGAGCTACCAAGGGAACATTTCATGAAAGGATGGTCTCAATAAAGGACAGAAATGATAGGGACCTATCAGAAGCAGAAGATATTAAGAAGAGGTGGCAAGAATACACAGAAGAACTGTACAAAAAAGATCTTCACAATCCAGGTAATCACAATGGTGTGATCACTCACCTAGAGCTAAACATTCTGTAATATGAAGTCAAGTATCGCTTGAAGTATCGCTACGAACAAAGCTAGTGGAGGTGATGACATTCCAGTTGAGCTATTTCAAATCCTGAAAGATCCACTGTGGAAGTGTTGCCCTCAGTATCCCAGCAAATTTGGAAAACTCAACAATGGCCACAGGACTGGAAAACGTCAGTTTTCATTCCAATTCCAAAGAAAGGCAATGCCAAAGAATGCTCAAACTACCACACAATTGCACTCATCTCATACACTACTAAAGTAATGCTCAAAATTTTCCAAGCCAGGCTTCAGCAATACATGAACAGTGAACTTACAGATGTTCAAGCTGGTTTTAGAAAAGGCAGAGAAACCAAAGATCAAATTGCCAACCAACATCCACTGGATTATCAAAAAAAAGCAAGAGAGTTTGAGAAAAATATATATTTCTTCTTTATTTACTATGCCAAGGCTTTCGACTGTGTGGATCACAATAAACTGTGGAAAATTCTGAAAGAGATGGGAATACCAGACCATCTGACCTGCCTCTTGTGAAACCTATATGCAGGTCAGAAAGAAGCAGTTAGAACTGGACATGAAACAACAGACTTGTTCCAAATAGGAAAAGGAATATGTCAAGGCTGTAAAATGCCACCCTGCTTATTTAACTTATATGCAGAGTACATCATGAGAAATGCTGGGCTGGAGGAAGCACAAACTGGAATCAAGATTGCCAGGAGAAATATCAAATACTTCAGATATGCTGATGACACCACTCTTATGGCAGAAAGTAAAGAAGAACTAAAGAGCCTCTTGATGAAAGTGAAAGAGGAGAGTGAAAAAGTTGGCTTAAAGTTCAACATTCAGAAAACTAAGATCATGGCATCCAGTCTCATCACTTCATGGCAAATAGATGGGAAAATAGTGGACACAGTGGCTGACTTTATTTTTCTGGGCTCCGAAATCACTGCAGATAGTGATTGCAGCATGAAATTTAAAAATGCTTACTCCTTGGAAAGAAAGTTATGATCAACCTAGACAGCATATTAAAAAGCAAAGACATTACTTTGTGTACAAAGGTCCGTCTAGTCAAGACTATGGTTTTTGCAGTGGTCATGTATGGTATTGAGAGTTGGACTATAAAGAAGGTTGAGTGCTGAAGAATTGATGCTTTTGAACTGTGATGTTGGAAAAGTCTCTTGAGAGTACCTTGAACTGCAAGGATATCCAACAAATCCATCCTAAAGAAGATCAGTGTTTGGTGTCCATTGAAGGGACTGATGTTGAAGCTGAAACTCTAATATTTTGCCCACCTGATGTGAAGAGCTGACTCATTTGAAAATACCCTGATGCTGGGAAAGATTGAGGGCAGGAGAAGAAGGGGATGACAGAGAATGAGATGGTTGGATGGCATCACTGACTTGATGGACATGGATTTAGGTGGACTCCGAGAGGTGGTGATGAATGGGAGGCCTGGAGTTCTGCAGTTCATGGAGTTGCAAAGAGTTGGACATGGCTGAGCGACTGAACTGAACTGCTGGTGATTTGTTTTGAAATATTTCTACAGATTTTAATAATAATCATTTAGAAAGAAAACTTGAAGGGGAATCATTCCATTTTGACTGGTATTTGAATCTCTTTTATTTTTGTCTGATTTCTCTGTTTAAGGCAAATGACTAAATCACACACACACAGACACAGACACACACACACACACACACACACACATATATATATGCTAGCAAACAGCACATGTGTACATACATATACATACATTTTATTTACCTCTAGTTAAAGGGGTTGGTGCTAATGTCGGAAAGCTTCAGTTATATCTATGAGAAGAAAATGAAGAATTTATGATGTTAAATAGAATTTTATTATATGGAATTTAGAAGACAGTAATGATGACCTCGAAAGTGAGACAATATAAGAGACACAGAGGTATAGAACGGACTTTTGGCTTCAGAGGGAGAGGGAGAGGGTGGGAAGATCTGGGAGAATGACAACGAAACATGTATACAATCATATGGGAGATGAAGCTCCAGTCTATGTTCAATACAGGATACAGGATGCTTGGGGCCGGTATACGGGATGAACCGGGGGGATGGGTAGGGAAGGGAGGTGGGAGTGGGCTCTAACATGGGGAGATCGTCTACACCTGTGGCTGATTCATGTCGATGTATGGCAAAACCAATGCAGTACTGTGAAATGGAATAAGCATTAAACAAAAATTTAAATAAATAAATAAATAATAAAAAAATAAAAATTAAAAAAATCAAAGCATTTTATATATCCTGTATTATTTAATACTTGATTTCTTGAATCAAATTGTTATTAAAGTTAAGATGAACTCAGTGGAACTATAATATGAATATTTTGCAACTATTCTGCCGTTCTCTACTTTCTCTTGTTCATTTTACTGGTGTCCTCTGAGATTCACATTTCTTTAAATTTATTATTCCTTTAGCTTGGAATTATTAAAACATTATTTTTTAATAAAACATAGAGATGCATATCTACTCTTTTATTCTCTTTGCTATGACATAGGTATACTATATCTAGAAGGACTTGCTGATAACATTTTATATCAACAAATAATGACAACAAATAAAGCTCGAAAAATAAACTTGTTTTTCCATTATGGATATATATTATTACACTGAGGTGACTGGAGTGGTGGCTAAATATGTTACATAGTTAGAAGCTATTTAATAATTTCATAAAATAGAATTCTCAAAGAAAAGTTATTTTGCTAGATAAGTGAGAAGGCTATTTATCCCAACTTAGGTCATCTCCAACATCTTTTATTCTTAAGATTCTAAAGAGAACTCCAAGAGAAGGCTTATTATTTGCCTTTAAAATTTGTAGAATTATGTTTGAAAATAGAGTATATAGATAGAATTGGATTCTTTGTACACCTTTGTTTAGAAAGTACACGTTTAATAATTCAGGATCACGTTTTTTCTCTACAGAACCAATTTAACCAGTCATTTTGAGTGACAATTTTATAGTCATATTATTAATGATATTTATAGCCATTTTATAAATTTAAAATAATATGGAAAGCAGAAAATACCAAAAATAATCCATGAATGTGTTAATATTTCATTGTCTCTCATTCTGTATCTCAGAGTATCAGTTTTAAGTTCATACATCAAGAAATAGTAATATAAGTGCCACATTTGGTATTATTAGAGAACCACAAATGGAATGAAACTGGAAATATGGTTTCATCATTTCCCCATCGTCCAATAATATGACCAAAGTTTGAAGAAATAAAAAAATATTATTATATTCCATATTATTTTGTACTTATATAAAATATCTTGGCATGCTCATGTATTCCTTTAAATGCACAAGGTAAACATTTGTGTATGTCTCCAAATAGCAAGCACTAATAAAGATAAAAACGTGTAATAAAGGGATAAAAATTATTTTCTTTATATTATTTTTCCTGGAGTCTTATAGAAGTCTTAGCATGACATCTTATAATAAAAATCAGTCATTATTAGTCACAATTTGGATAATTAAATACAGAGGTATTTCAAGTTCCAAATAAGTTCTTGGGAAATGATTTGCATGAGACTTTTGTTAGAGAAGTAACAGGTAGCATTTATGAAACACATCTTAAAAGCCAATCATTGTTCTAGCTAATAAAAGCATCATGATGAAAGAAACTACATTCTTTGCTTTTGATAAGTACGTTAGAAACAAGAGGAGTGAGAGTTCAGTTTTTTTTAAAGTAATAGTCTATGCTAAAAAGAAAAGTTACCTGTGTTATGTTATCTGAAAAAAACTTATAACTAGACCAATAATATTAAAATAGCTTAAAAAGGAAGACCTTGAAGGAAAAGTGATACCTCAAAATTAAAGACAGTCTAAGACATGGATGTAAACTCAAAATGGATTAAAGATACAAATGTAAGACCAAAAACTATAAAACTCCTAGAGGAGAACATAGGCAAAACACTCTCTGATATACATCACAGCAGGATCCTCTATGATCCACCTCCCAGAATATTGGAAATAAAAGCAAAAATAAACAAATGGGACCTAATCAAAATTAAAAGCTTCTGCACAACAAAGGAACTATAAGCAAGGTGAAAAGACAGCCTTCAGAATGGGAGAAAATAATAGCAAAGGAAGCAACTGACAACTCATCTCAAAAATATACAAAAAACTCCTGCAGCTCAATTCCAGAAAAATAAGTGACCCGATCAAAAAATGGGTCAAAAAACTAAACAGACATTTCTCCAAAGAAGACATACAGATGGCTAACAAACATGAAAAGATGCTCAACATCACTCATTATCAGAGAAATGCAAATCAAAGCCACAATGAGGTGCCATTTCATGCCAGTCAGAATGGCTGCCATCCAAAAGTCTACAAGCAATAAATGCTGAAAAGGCTGTGGCGAAAAGGGAACTTTCTTACACTGTTGGTGGAAATGCAAACTAGTACAGCCAGTATGGAGAACAGTGAGGCGATTCCTTAAAAAATAGAACTGCCTTATGACCCAGCAATCCCACTGCTGGGCATACACACCAAGGAAACCAGGATTGAAAGAGACACATGTATCCCATTGTTCATCGCAGCACTGTTTATAATAGCCAGGACATGGAAGCAACCTAGATGTCCATCAGCAGACAAATGGATAAGAAAGCAGTGGTACATATACACAATGGAGTATTACTCAGCCATTAAAAAGAATACATTTGAATCAGTTCTATTGAGGTGGATAAAACTGGAGCCTATTATACAGAGTGAAGTAAACCAGAAAGAAAAACACCAATACAGTATACTAACGCATATATATGGAATTTAGAAAGATGGTAATGATAACTCTGTATGTGAGACAGAAAAAGAGACACAGATATATAGAAGAGTCTTTTGGACTCTGTGGGAGAGGGAGAAGGAGAGGGTGGGATGACGCGGGAGAATGGCATTGAAACATATATAATATCATATATGAAACGAATTGCCAGTCCAGGTTTGATGCATGATATAGATGCTTGGGTCTGGTGCACTGAGATGACCCAGAGGGATGGTATGGGGTGAGACACAGATGTATAGAACAGTCTTTTGGACTCTGTGGGAGAGGGAGAAGGAGAGGGTGGGATGACGCGGGAGAATGGCATTGAAACATATATAATATCATATATGAAACGAATTGCCGGTCCAGGTTTGATGCATGATATAGATGCTTGGGTCTGGTGCACTGAGATGACCCAGAGGGATGGTATGGGGAGAGAGGAAGGAGGGGGGTTCAGGGTGGGGAACATGTGTATACCTGTGTCAGATTCATGTGATGTATGGCAAAACCAATACAATATTGTAAAGTAATTAACCACCAATTAAAATAAATAAATTTATATTTAAAAAAATCAAGTATCAAGGCATATGTGTAACTTTGCATGAGATCCATTAATGGCCAGGAAAAGAAAAAAAAAAATAGTAAAGTGAACAGAAGATGGTTGATTCATTAAAAAAAACAAACAAACAAAAAGACACAAACTAAGCCAGAAAAGAGGTTTAGTTTTATCCTAACAACTCTAAAAATATATTAATTTATTTTAACAATAGAATACTGAATATGGCTTAAATAGAAGGATACCAGAAATGAAATTTAATAAACTATCACATTATTTTAGGATCTGCAATTTGTTGTTTATTGGGAAAATGAGTGAGAATGGATGGAATATTGAAAAGCTAGGACTTTAAAGGCATAAATTTTGTTTCATCAGCTGACTGTATTGTTGTTGTTTCTTCAATTATTTTTCTTTATATATATATATAATATATTTACTTTATTTTATTGGTTTTCCCCCACATCAACATGAATCCGCCATGGGTGTACACATTCCCAATCCCAAACCCCGCTCCTACCTCCCCCCAACACCATCCCTCCGGGTCATTCCAGTGCACCAGCCACAATCATCCTGCACCCTGCATTGAACCTAGACTTGCGATTCATTTCATATATGATATTATGCATGTTTCAGTGCCATTCTCCCAAATCATACCATGCTCTCCCTCTCCCACAGAGTCCAAAAGTCTGTTCTATACACCTGTGTCTCTTTTTCTGTCTCACATACAGGGTTATTGTTACCATCTTTCTAAATTCCATATGTATGTGTTAGTATACTGTATTGGTGTTTTTCTTTCTGGCTTACTTCACTCTGTATAATCTGCTCCAGTTTCATCCACCTCAATAGAACTGATTCAAATGTATTCTTTTTAATGGCTGAGTAATATTCCATTGTGTATATATACCACTGCTTTCTTATCCATTTGTCTGCTGATGGATATCTAGGTTGCTTCCATGTCCTGGCTATTATAAACAGTGCGGTGATGAGCATTGGGGTACACGTGTCTCTTTTAGTTCTGGTTTCCTTGGTGTGCATGCCCAGTAGTGGGATTGCTGAGTCATAAGGCAGTTCTATTTCCAATTTTTTAAGGAATCTCCACACTATTTTTCATAGTGGTGTACTAGTTTGCATTTCCACCAACAGTGTAAGAAAGTTCCCTTTTCGCCACAGCCTCTCCAGGATTTATTGCTTGTAGACTTTTGGATGGCAGCCATTCTGACTGGCATGAAATGGTACCTCACTGTGGTTTTGATATGCATTTCTCTTATAATGAGTGATGTTGAGCATCTTTTCATGTGTTTGTTAGCCATCTGTATGTCTTCTTTGGAGAAATGTCTGTTTAGTTCTTTGACTCATTTT
The DNA here is from genome assembly GCA_006408675.1 of Madoqua kirkii. Lineage (NCBI taxonomy): Eukaryota > Metazoa > Chordata > Mammalia > Artiodactyla > Bovidae > Madoqua > Madoqua kirkii. Next base: position 4,825 of record SJYC01147057.1, on the reverse strand, counting down.
TTGATCGGGTCATTTATTTTTCTAGAATTGAGCTGCAGGAGTTGTTTGTATATTTTTGAGATGAGTTGTTTGTCAGTTGCTTCCTTTGCTATTATTTTCTCCCATTCCGAAGGCTGTCTTTTCACCTTGCTTATAGTTCCTTCGTTGTGCAGAAGCTCTTAATTTTAATTAGGTCCCATTTGTTTATTTTTACTTTTATTTCCAATATTCTGGGAGGTGGATCATAGCGGTTCCTGCTGTGATGTATGTCAGAAAATGTTTTGTCTATGTTCTCCTCTAAGAATTTTATAGTTTCTGGTCTTACATTTAAATCTTTAATCCATTTTGAGGTTATTTTTGTGTATGATGTTAGAAAGTGATCTAGTTCCATTATTTTACAAGTGATTGACCAGTTTTCCCAGCACCACTTGTTAAAGAGATTGTCTTTAACCCATTGTATATTCTTGCTTCCTTTTTCGAAGATAAGGTTTCCATAGGTGTGTGGATTTATCTCTGGGCTTTCTATTTTGTTCCATTGATCTATATTTCTGTCTTTGTGCCAGTACCATACTGTCTTGATGACTGTGGCTTTGTAGCAGAGCCTGAAGTCAGGCAGGCTGATTCCTCCAGTTCCATTCTTTTTTCTCAAGATTGCTTTGGCTATTCGAGGTTTTTATCTATTTCCATATAAATCGTGAAATTATTTGTTCTAGCTCTGTGAAAAATACCGCTGGGAGCTTGATAGAGATTTCACTGAATCTGTAGATTGCTTTGGTTTTTCATATATTGATTGTTCTGATCCATGAACATGGTATATTTCTCCATCTATTAGTGTCCTCTTTGATTTCTTTCACCAGTGTTTTATAGTTTTCGATATATAGGTCTTTAGTTTCTTTAGGTAGATATATTCCTAAGTATTTTATTCTTTTCTTTACAATGGGGAATGGAATTGTTCCCTTAATTTCGTTTTCTATTTTCTCATTATTAATGTATAGGAATGCAAAGGATTTCTGTGTGTTGATTTTATATCATGCAACTTTATTATATTCATTGATTAGCTCTAGTAATTTTCTGATGAAGTTCTTAGGGTTTTCTATGTAGAGGATCATGTCATCTGCAAACAGTGAGAGTTTTACTTGTTCTTTTCCAATTTGGATTCCTTTTATTTCTTTTTCTGCTCTGATTGCTGTGCCAAAATTTCCGGAACGATGTTGAATTGTAGTGATGAAAGTGTGAACTGTTGTCTTTTTCCTGACTTTAGGGGTAAATGCTTTCAATTTTTCACCATTTTGGATAATATTTGCTGTGGGTTTTCATATGTAGCTTTTATTATGTTGAGATATGTTCCTTCTATTCCTGCTTTTGGAAAGTTTCATCATAAATGGATGTTGAATTTTGTCAAAGGCCTTCTCTGCAGCTATTGAAATAATCATATAGTTTTTATTTTTCAATTTGTTAATGTGGTGAATTACATTGATTGATTTGCGGATATTGAAGAATCCTTGCATCCCTGGAATAAAGCCCACTTGATCACGATGTATTATCTTTTTGATGTGTTGCTGGATTCTGAATGCTAGAATTTTGTTAAGGATTTTTGTATCTATGTTCATCAGTTTTCTTTTTTTGTGACATCTTTGTCAGCTTTTTGTATTAGAGTGATTGTGGCCTCATAGAATGAGTTTGGAAGTTTACCTTCCTCTGCAATTTTCTGGAAGAGTTTGAGTAGGATAGGTGTTAGTTCTTCTCGAAATTTTTGGTAGAATTAAGCTTTGAAGCCATCTGGTCCTAGGTTTTTGTTTGCTGGAAGATTTCTGATTACAGTTTCAATTTCTGTGTTTGTGATGGGTCTGTTTAGGTTTTCTATTTCTTCTTGGTTCAGTTTTAGAAAGTTGTACTTTTCTAAGAATTTGTCCATTTCTTCCTCATTGTCCATTTTATTGGCATATAATTGCTGGTAGTAGTCTCTTATGATCCTTTGTATTTCTGTGTTTTCTGTTGTGATCTCTCCATTTTCATTTCTAATTTTACTGATTTTTCTCCCTTTGCTTCTTGATGAGTCTGGCTAATGGTTTGTCAATTTTATTAGTAGTCTCTTATGATCCTTTGTATTTCTGTGTTTTCTGTTGTGATCTCTCCATTTTCATTTCTAATTTTACTGATTTTTCTCCCTTTGCTTCTTGATGAGTCTGGCTAATGGTTTGTCAATTTTATTTATCCTTTCAAAGAATCAGCTTTTGGCTTTGTTGATTTTTGCTATGGTCTCTTTTTTGTTTCTTTTGCATTTATTTCTGCCCTAATTTTTAAGATGTCTTTCCTTCTACTAATCCTGGGGTTCTCCATTTCTTCCTTTTCTAGTTGCGTTAGATGTAGAGTTAGGTTATTTATTTGACGTTTTTCTTGTTTCTTGAGATACACCTGTATTGCTATGAAGTTTCCTTTTAGCATTGCTCTTACAGTAACCCACAGGTTTTGGGTTGTTGTGTTTTCATTTTCATTCGTTTCTATGTCTCTTTTGATTTCTTGTTTGATTTCTTCTGTGATTTGCTGGTTATTCAGCAGTGTGTTGTTCAGTCTTCATATGTTGGAATTTTTAATAGTTTTTCTCCTATAATTGAGGTCTAATCTTATTGCATTATGGTTAAAAAATATGTTTAGAATGATTTCAACTTTTTTGAATTTACCAAGGCTAGATTTATGGCCCAGGATGTGATTTATCTTAGAGAAGGTTCCATGTGTGCTTGAGAAAAAGGTGAAATTCTTTGTTTGGGGGTGAAATGTCCTATAGATATCAATTAGGTCTAACTGGTCTTTTGTGTCATTTAAAGTTTGTGTTTCGTTGTTGATTTTCTGTTTAGTTGATCTATCCATAGGTGTAAGTGGGGTATTAAAGTCTCTCACTACTATTGTGTTATTGTTCACTTCTCCTTTCATACTTGTTAGCATTTGTCTTTGTCTTACATATTGTGGTGCTCCTATGTTGAGTGCATATATATTTATAATTGTTATATCTTCTTCTTGGATTGATCCTTTGATCATTATGTAGTGGCCTTCTTTGTCTCTTTCCACAGCCTTTGTTTTAAAGTATACTTTATCTGATATGAGTATTGCTACTCCTGCTTTCTTTTGGTCTCTATTTGCATGGAATATCTTTTTACAGCGCTTTACTTTCAGTCTGTATGTGTCCCCTGTTTTGAGTTGGGTCTCTTGCAGACAACATATACAGGGGTCTTGTTTCTGTATTCATTCAGCCAGTCTTTGTCTTTTGGTTGGGACATTCAACTCATTTATGTTTAAGGTAATTATTGATAAGTATGATCCCCTTGCCATTTACTTCATTGTTTTGGGTTTGAGTTTATACACTCTTTTTATGTTTCCTGTCTAGAGAATATCCTCTGTCTCTTCATCTTGTTTATATTCTTGCATTTAGGGTGATTTTTCTGTATTCTGGCAGTTTGTGGAGTTCTCTTTATTGTGGATTTTTCTCATTGTTGGTGGGGTTGTATCAGTGGCTTGTCAAGGTTTCTTGGTTAGAGAAGCTTGTGTCTGTGTTCTGGTCGGTGGAGCTGGATTTCTTCTCTCTGGAGTGCAATGAAGTGTCCAGTAATGAGTTATGAGATGCCAGTGGTTTTTGGGTAACTGTGGGCACCCTGTATATTGAAGCTCAAGGCTGTGTTTCTGTGTTGCTGGAGAATTTGCATGGTATGTCTTGTTCTGGAACTTGTTGGCCCTTGTGTGGTGCTTGGTTTCAGTACAGGTATGGAGGCATTTGATAAGCTCCTATCAATTAATGTTCTCTGGAGTCAGGAGTTTTCTGATGTTCTCAGGATTTGGACTTAAGCCTCCTGCTTCTGGTTTTCAGTCGTATTTTTACAGTAGTCTCAAGACTTCTCCTTCTATACAGCACCATTGATAAAACATCTAGGTTAAAGATGAAAAGTTTCTCCACAGTGAAGGACACTCAGAGAAGTTCAGAGAGTGGCATGAAGAAGAGAAGAGGGAGGAGGGAGTTAGAGGTGATCTGAATGAGATGAGATGGAATCAAAAGAGGAGAGAGCAAGCTAGCCAGTAATCGTTTCCTTATGTGCACTCCACAGTCTGGACCGCTCAGAGATGTTCATGGAGTTATACAGAGAAGAGAAGAGGAAGGAAGGAGACAGAGGTGGCCAGGAGGATAAAAGGGGGAAATGAAAAGGAGAGAGACAGATACAGCCAGTAATCATTTCACTAAGTGTTCTCCACTGTCTGGAACACACAGAGATTCACAGAGTTGGGAAGAGAAGAGAAGGGGGAGGTAGGAGACAGAGGTGACCTGGTGGAGAAAAAGGAGAGTCCAAGGAAAGAGAGAACATTCAAGCCAGTAATCTTGCTCCCAAGTAAAACTGGGTACTGAAGATTGGGTTTTTAAAGGTACAAAATTGATAACAACTATCAAAAAGCAAAGATTAAAAATCTAGTGTAGATTAAAAACACAATATTAAAGAAAAGAAGAAGAAGAAGAAGAAAAAGTCACCAAAATTAGGGTCTTTTTTAAGAAAAGTAATAGTAGATTATAAAAATGAAAATTAAAGAAGTAATAGAGGACTTAAAGAAAAAAGTTTTAAAAAAAAGAAGAAAAAGAAAAAAAAAGACTGATCATGAAAATAGTTAAGATTTATCTAGGACTTTCTCTGGTGTTGTTGTGGACAGTGTGGGGTCAATTCATTTTCAGATAGTTCCTTGGTCTGGCTTATATTTCTCAAGATCTATAGGCCCAGTCCTACATAGATGGTACTAATGACAAGGTTTTAATCTATTGCACCTGTCACTTCCAAGGTGGTTCCCTGTGTTTTAGCTTCTTCGGTTTGCC
>SJYC01147054.1:0-13255 GCA_006408675.1 Madoqua kirkii | reverse complement strand
TTTTCTCATATAAAATAAACTCAGAACTTCCATCTCTGGTGTAGTATCTAAGTGGATGTAATTGCTGATGTTTTGCCAGTACTAAACAATTATTATATTAAAATAGCTTTCAAAGAGTTAAACTATGGTTTTAATTAAATATAAAAATTGCATGTGTCAATAATGCTATACAATACAGTAATTAATGAGGAAATCTGTGAGAAAACAAAGCTAGTTAGGTAAGAATCTGAGGAAAGAGAAACTTATGTATACAATCAAAAAGTGCTGAAATGACATTGCTAATAGACACAACAAGTTTATTATTCTACAGAGCCAAAATTTTATGGTTACCTTTTCTATCATATAGAGACCTACCAATTAACGGGCTTCCCTTGTGACCCAGAGGGTAAAGAATTTGCAGTGCAGGAGATCTGTTTTCGATCTTTGGATTGGGACTACCCCCTGGAGAAGGGAATGGCTACCCCCTCTCGTATTCTTACCTAGAAAATTTCAAGGACAGAGGAATCTGGAGGACTGCAGTCCATGGCGGTCACACACACACAAAAAAAAATTGGATATGACTGAGTGACTAACACTAACGAACTAGAGATAACTAAAACACATACACGCATATTCACAAAATTATGTTTGTGAGGCAAATAATTTAAAAATCACAACAAAATGGCTTTCAGGAAAAGACCTACTCTTGCACATTATTCTTAGTCTTGATTTTAAAAAATAATTTGACATACATCAGATTTGATATTTTAATTCCTTGGTAACTTAAGGATGGTTTGCATGAAATTTTTACTCTACCATTCACAGAGAAGGAAATAATAAATGTAAAAGGGCATTTTACAGATTATAATCATATATACTTCTTAGTTTCTCATTAAACTTATCTGGAATAATTTGAGAAAAAGAAGATTTTTCAGATATTTTATTTTTAAAACTATTTTTATCTTAGGTAAAGCACTGAGAGATTTGAGGAAAGCTAGTAATCACACTCAGTTCAGCTCAAGTGCGTAAATTGTTCATAGTCTACACAGCAGGAGTATTTTTGTATTCATGGTATCTAAACGGAGAATAGTCCAGTCATTAGGAGTCCTATTTCATAAAGCCTTTTCAGAAATACAGTTTTGATCTGGACATTTAGATTGACTTCTATACACAGCTTGTACAAATGCCTCTTGTTTAAGGCTGCTGTCATTTTTGTAAAACTGCAACCAGTTTTGGGATTTTGCTGCAAATCTATTTCACAGTACAGAAAAGAGCTTTACAAACTTTTCGGCTAAAGAAAATAATTATTGTTGCTTTTCTTTTTTTTTCCCAAATATAAAATGCTTGTAACTGTTCATTTAACCATGCAGAAAGACAACAATAGGAAGAAAACATATTAACAAGAGTTTATGGAGAATACATAGGGAAATAATAGCTATTTGCAAGTTAATGCTTGACAATTATTGAGCTAAAGTCAAATTCTTTCTGGAGACACATTCTATAGCTTAAAATTATAATCCTTAAACTTTCAAAGATTATACATCATGATGAAATACTTTAAAAAGTCTGCATAATCAGGAAAAAGTGATTGGGGTGTTACATATATCTGTAATTATTTGTTATGAGAAGGATATCAGTAAAATTTACTGTGTCATTTGGTGGAATGGGACTCAATAAACTGTATCACATGTGTATAAAATAAATTGTGGTTGGTCAGTTGCTACATCATGTCCAGCTCTTTGAACCACATGAAATTCAGCATGCCAGTCTTCCCTGTTTTTCACTATTACCCTGAGTTTACCCAAACTCATGTCCATTGAGTCAGTGATGTCAACCAATGATCTCATCCTATACTTCCCCTTTTTTCTCTTGCCCTCAATCTTTCCCAGCATCTGGGTCTTTTCCAATGAGTCAACTCTTTGCATCGGGTGGTCAAAGTATGAGAGCTTCAGCACCAGTTCTTCTAAAGAATATCCAGGGTTGGTTTCCTTTAGGATTAACTAGTTTGATTTTGCAGTCCAAAGGACTCTCAAGCATCTTCTCCAGCACCAGAATTTGAAAGCATCTGTTTTCTTCGGCACTCAGCTTTCTTTATCGTCCAACTCTCACATCTATATATGAGGACTGGAAAAATCATAACTTTGATTATACAGACCTTTATTGGCAAAGTGATGTCACTGCTTTTTAATATACTGTCTAGGTCTGTCATATATTTTCTTCCAAGGAGTAAGCGTCTTTTAATTTCATGGCTGCCACCATCATTTGCAGTGATTTTAGAGCCTAAGAAAAGAAAATCTCTCAACTGCTTCCACTTCTTTCCCTTCTATTTGCCATGAAGTGATTGGACTGGATGCCACTGTGGATATCTTTTGTTAAAAAAAAAAAGTTACAAAAGATTGTGTGTCAACAGAAGTTTGAAACTTTAATTAGTCTCCACTTTCTAACAAGAGACAATTCTTCTCTAGTTCCCTGGAACTGCACTACTTTTATACCACTTGTTTTCCAATACTATTCTATACACTAAACTATCAAATGACTCACAGTTCCTTAGACTAGCTGTGAATTAAAGCTCTTACTCTTCTTTGATTAAGATTGTTCAATACATAAGCAGCATTCTTTTTTCCTAACAAAATCCTCCTCTACTCTACAATATTTATTTTAAATATTATGCCTTCTCATCTTCTCATTATAATCAACAATTTTTCCACATTTCAACAGGGTTAACGTGTTATTTTGCCTCCTAATTCAAGTGCTTCTATGTGTTAGTTGCTCAGTCATATTTGACTCTTTAAACCCCATGAACTGTAGCCCACTAGACTCCTCTGTCCATGGTATTCTCCAGGCAAGAATACCAGAGGTATTCTTGGAAGGTAGCCATTCCTTTCTCCAGAGGATCTTCACAACCCATGGATCAAACCCAGGTCTCCTGCATTGCACACAGATTCTTTTTTTTTTTTTTTTTTAGCCACTTGTTTTCTGGAGTAAATTATTTATGAACTTTATTTTTAATTAAAACTTTTTTTCCTTTACATTTTAATGTCATAAAGTTTTATTTGGGTGCAGATTCTTTACCATCTGAGCCACCAAGGAGTTCAAATACTTGCATATCCTCTCACAATAATTAGAATCCATGTGGCTTGAGATCTGTACCTACTGTTTTGTTTAAAAGAATGTCGGGTAAAGCCAACATTCTATAAATTTTTATTGAATAATGACATGAAGAAATGAATGGTATGAAAAATTAATAAAGAAGGTCAGCAAGGAATAAACAAATAGTGGATGAACACTTCAGAAATGTAGATAATTCAGAAATGATTGAAGCTCTTACCTAGAAGACGCACTTCTTCTTGTCCCTTGGAATATAATGCTTACTCTTCACAGAGTTGATTTGTTTAATGTTCCTTTATCCCTAAACATCTAGATAGAGACAGGTTTTTATTTTAAGTCTGATTTTCTCTTGTGTGTACATGGATGTGTGTTAGTTGCTCAGTTTTGTCAAACTCTGTGCAACCTCATAGACTGTAGCCCATCACCAAGTACTCTGTCCATGGAATTCTCAAGGCAAGAATACTGGAGTACATTGCCATTAGATGCCAACACTGGATGCCATTGCCATCCAGGAAATCTTCCTAACCCAGGGATTGAACCCAGGTCTCTTGCATTGCAGGCAGACTCTTTACCATCTGAGCCACCAGGGTAGGTCATTTAAATATATGTTATTTATTTAATAATAGAAAAAGTTACTTTGAACCAATAGGTACTGTATTAGTCAGTCTACACCAGATTAATACCTCTCATTTCTAAGTCTTACAAGAACCAAGGTCCATTATTCCTACCAAACATGAGACTATTCTGTGCTACCTGGAAATGATTATCACACATTATCATCCTCACTTCAGGGGCCCTGACTGACAGAACATTATTATGACTATGGCAAAGGAAAAAAGATATGGAGAAGCACAGACTTGGTCTTGCAGACTACAATTGAAAGACATAAATATCTCTTCTACTCATCCTTATACTCAGGCCAGAGAAGTCACACGGGCACCCACTTCAATGGGGTGAGAAAAGGAATCAAATATTCTCAAAAGCAAACATAGGTAAATATTTAAAAAAAAAAACCTGTATGCCTTTTATTAAAAAAAAAAACATAAGTAAACCAAATAAATGATTTCCTCAAGAGGCAATCTGCACATCAAAAACAAAAAACAAATAAATATAAATTCCTGTGTTAAAAAACAAAACACCTGGACCTCAAATTAAATTTTCTCAGTTCTTTTTCAGTTCAGTTCAATTCAGTCACTCAGTCATGTCTGACTCTTTGCAACCCCATGAACCATAGCACGCCAGGCTTCCCTGTCCATCATCAACTCCTGGAGTCTAACCAAACCCATGTCTATGGAGTCAATGATGCTATCCAACCATCTCTTCCTCTGTTGTCCCCTTTTCCTTTTGCCCTCAATCTTTTCCAGCATCAGGGTCTTTTCCAATGAGTCAGCTCTTCCCAACAGGTGGTCAAAATATTGGAGTTTCAGGTTCAACATCAGTCCTTCCAATGAACACCCAGGACTCATCTCTTTTAAGATGGACTGGTTGGATCTCCTTGCAGTCCAAGGGACTCTCAAGAGTCTTCTAAAGGCTTTGGCATAGTCAAGACTAAAGCAGAAGTAGCAGGTAAATGGAAAAATGTTAGTTTTGTTTTGCCTTTTTTTTTTTTTTTCCAAATAGCATGGTGCTTTGGAAAATCACATTCAAATTATGCAGTAGATAGTTTCTGATAGAAAGCTCCTGATTGCTATTAGGATGGAGAATGAAATACAGAAAAAGAAAGTTTTGCAGTGTATCCTAGTTTATTTGCCCTGTGTAGTGCCAAACCAATGTACAGAGTGGCATTTTACTTGCTTTTACATCTGATTGGTAGTAACAGCAATCCTCATCTAAGACACAGAAATGCTTCTGTTTTCCTATAAATTGCAAAACAAATGCACTTTAACCAATAGAAATATTAGTGATTAGACTTCAAAGATTTTATGTTTTTTATTAAAGAGCTTCTTAAAGTTGTGACACATGAATAAAGGCCTATTGAAGAAAGTGGACACATATTTGAATATCAAAACACAAGGCCACCTGAATTGCTACTTTCTCACCTTATCTCTTGTACTTGTCTTTATTTCCTTCTCATTTACCCTTACATGATACACAAAAAAAAGCTATTGTACACCATATTTGTTTAAAAAATTATATTGAGTTTTGCATTCTGCTCAGTTACAGAATTGCAATCCTGACTTCACTGTTACCTGCCAACCACATGGTCTCTCCTACCTATTCACAGCCTTCCAATTCAGCTCTCATTAGATCTCAGTAGAATTGTCTCTCAGTCAAATAGCATAGATGGTGACCACTGCAAAATATTATCAGATTGTTGCTTTTTTTGTCCATGTTACCAGAATCATGTCCTTGAAAGTCCATCAAGTTTCTTGAAATTCCTTCCTATTACCAGTCTTTTTTATAATAAGAAAAGTAGTCTTTATCTACCTAAGTTTTTAATAAAGATATTGTGTGCTAATATGTGAACCTCTCAAGACTTACCAGTTTCTTATTATAAAAGAGGGGTTTATATTTATTTTATTTTTTATTAATTTATAAAAGCAAGCTCTCAGATAAAGGAGCCAAGATCCACTCTGTCAATAAGATGAGTGATAATAAAAGTCTTGAACATAGCATGCTGTCAAAAAGAAATGATCAGATGATTCCTAAAGTTTCTGGTGAGGAAATGTAAAAGTTGGGATTATGTGTACCCCAACACTGCTTGAGTACAAAGACTGTGCTTTGATTATCTATCTCTATATTCTCAATGCCTGTAACAAAACAAGCATACAATAAATGCTTGCTTAGGTTAACTATTTTATCTTTAGAAACTCAACTTTTTCATATGTAAACATATTCTGTTCTTACAGACAAAATTTTAATACTTGTTTTACATTATTGTTGTTAGAAGAATTGGGGAAAAAAATAGTGGTGAGATAAGAGAGTTAATAGCTAATACAATGAAATGGATCAATTCCAATGTACGTATGTGTGTGTGCTCAGTTGTGTTTGAATCTGCAGCCCCATGGACCCACTAGACTCCTCTGTCCATGGAATTTTTCAGGCAATAATACTAGAGTGGGTTGCAATTTCCTCCTCCAGGGAATCTACCTGATGCAGTTATTGAACACGTGTCTCATCTGTCTCCTGCATTGGAGGGTGGATTCTTTACCACTGGCACAACCATTGAAAAGGATCAACTCTAACTGGGCAACAAATATTTATGTTAAATAGATGAATAGACTACACAATTATAGGAATTTCAAAGTCTTGTTTTACAGTAGAAAAATGTCATATCAAAACAATATTCCAGACAAATGGTGAAAGTTTTATATAAACATCTCTAGAGAAATTTACAAGTGCATAAGACTAATACACTAAGCATGCATGCATTAGAAACTTCTCTGTTTTTTTCCCAAATAATTCATTCAAGTGTTAAAAATAGATATATCAAAACAATATTCCAGACAAATGGTGAAAGTTTTATATAAACATCTCTAGAGAAATTTACAAGTGCATAAGACTAATACACTAAGCATGCATGCATTAGAAACTTCTCTGTTTTTTTCCCAAATAATTCATTCAAGTGTTAAAAATAGAGCACTCTTTGTTTTAAAATGTAGATTTTATTTCAGTTTAGGCATGATGAGGTCAGTTGGTCTAGGCAGGATTGCTAAACAAATAACAAACAAATAATGTTTTATTTATTACTCACAGCTTCCAAGAAGAGAGCCACATATAGGCAAAGTCATGCAAGAGAATTCTTTGACAAGGGACCTATAGGAATTAGAAACAGTCATTATTGTGGTTTCTTATAAACAGGCTAAGCATGTTTAGAACTGGTTAGTTTGAACAATTTCAGTGAGATTCAACGCACAGGAGTTGCCCCTAGTTTTCTGGTGCAAGGCTTAAGGTGGTTTGGACATGAAATACTTTTCTGAATGGCAGAGTATGTCCATAAGTCTGTTCTCTGTGTCTGCATCTCCATTGCTGCCCTGAAAAATAGATTTATCAATACCATTTTTCTAGATTCCATACATATGCATTAATACACAATACTTGTGGGTTTTCTTTTATTCTTTCTGACTTGCTTCACTTTGTATAATAGGCATTAGTATAATAATTTGCATAGTTAGACACATCTTTAGAGTCATGTGATATAGATTTACTATGCTCTTTGATACTCTTTCTGTTGAAACCTGGATTTTAGGTCCTTTCCATCTTAAGTATGGGAAAGTTTATAACTGCTTCAACAAATAGAATGTATCAGAAGAGAGGCTATACAACGTCTGAGACTAAATCAGAAGTCTTCTCTGAGATGTGTATAAGAGACAGATCTTGGATAGATTAGCTTGCCTATGAAAGTCTCATGATCCCTGGAGAGGCAGAACATCCCGGGTCAGTAGGACCCCATGTTTCAAACATCAGATTCAGAAACTAGAAAATGTGGTCAAAATATTTCTACAAACATGAATTGAATACATAGCAACATTTTTATTCAATGTATTATTGAATGAGGGAACCAGTAGAATGGTAAAGTTGGTTCCAAAAACATTAATGCAATCTTCAAAGAAGGAATGAAAATAAGAATATGCAAATGAGGGTTCTAAGTTAGAAATAAAATTTGCCAGCGTTCTAAAAGCAATAAAACAAAATTTTTAGAATTATTTATTCTAGGAAGAAATATACAAGTTGTATCAATCAACATATCTAAATATGAATGATGGTAAAGCTGAAACTCCAGTACTTTGGTCACCTCATGAGAAGAGTTGACTCAATGGAAAAGACTCTGATGCTGGGAGGGATTGGGGGCAGGAGGAGAAGGGGACGACCGAGGATGAGATGGCTGGATGGCATCACAGACTTGATGGACGTGAGTCTGAGTGAACTCCGGGAAATGGTGATGAACAGGGAGGCCTGGCGTGCTGCGATTTATGGTGTCGCAAAGAGTCGGACACGACTGAGCGGCTGAACTGAACTGATATATATATATAAATATTATACACACACAAATACATATGCATGCTCAGTCTCTTCAGATGTATCTGACTTTGCAACACTATGGACCATAGCCCACCAGGCTCCTCTGTCCATGGGATTTTCCAGGCAAGAATATTGGAGTGGGTTGTTACTTCCTCCCCCAGTTTATATATGGGCTTCCCAGGAGGCACTAGTGGTAAAGAACCAACCTGCCAATACAGGAGACATAAGAGATGTAGGTTCAATCCCTGGATCAGGAAGATCTAGTGCTTCCTGGGAAGCCCATATATATGGTAACCCACTCCAGTATTCTTGCCTTCAGAATTCCACGGACATAGGAGTCTGACAGGCTGCAGTCAGTGGGTTGTAAAGAGTCAGACACAACTGAGTGACTAAGCATATATCTGAAACATAGATTTATAATTGCATAAATTATATATAGAACTTGTATATTTTATAATTATATATATATATATATATATATATATAAAACTTTGTATTGACAAGTCAAAGACTAAATAGTAAAGTTCAACTCAGTTATGTTCTTCTAGATAACTATTCTTAAATGATTATTTAAAAAATGTCAAAACTTGGCTTTAAAGGACACCACAGTTTTCAAATTTGAATGTTTTCTTAGCATTCATTTTCTTTATTATCCTAGCATGCTTATATAGGTTTTTGAGCTCCTCTGATGGCTCAGTGGTAAAGAATCCTTCTGCAATACAGGAGATATAGGCAATGCAGGTTCAATCCCTGGGTCAAGAAGATCCCCTGGAGGAAGGCATGGCAACCCGCTCCAATATTCTTGTCTGAAAAAATCCCATGAACAGAGGAGCTTGGTGAGCTAGAATACAAAGCGTCAAAAAGAGTCAAATATGACTAAGTGACAAAGCACACGTGTGTAGGCTTTAGTGTATAAGGATAGAAATTTTAAAGTCTTTATTGATTCATTTACTTTCCTTCAACTTTAAATCTATCAGTAAATTCTCTTTCTCGTGTTCATTATTTTAAGCATGGTGCTCATCCTTTTTGCTCTGTGATCAATGCCATTATTCCATATCAGGCTGTTTCCATTTCAGGGTTTTATACTAAGTAGAGAACTACTTTGCTTGTTCTGTTCTCCATTTTCTCTCATTTCTGGAATACCATGTGCATTATTTTCTAACCAAGCTTTTCTCTGAGATGGTACACTGATGGAGTATCAGCTGAAAATAAAAAAATAATTTAAGACAGCTTTTTATTGTTAACCACTCACACCCCACATTTTCTTCTGCATTCTTAAATTCTCTATCACTTAACTATTCTTACTTAACAAAAGCATATTTTTTTTCTTATCATCTGCCTTTGCCTTCAAGAATGGTGCTTCTTGGTAACTAGGAAGTTTTAGTCTGTGGAATAAAACAATAGAAATTTAAAAATTACAAAATAGTGACTTTTTTTTTGATTGGAGGAAAATCACTTTACAATGGTGTGTTGCTTTCTGTCAGACATCCAGACATTGTTATACTTATACCCCCTCCCTCTTGAATCTCCCTTCCTCCTCCCATTCCATTCCCCTGACTCTAGGATGTCACAGTGCATCTGATTTGAACTCCTTGCCTCATACGGCAATTTCCCATAGGCTATTTTACATATAATAATGTAGTTTTCATGTTAGTCTCTCAATTTGTCCCAACTTTTCCTGCCCCCAATGTGTCCATAAGTCTGTTCTCTGTGTCTGCATCTCCATTGCTGCCCTGAAAAATAGATTTATCAATACCATTTTTCTAGATTCCATACATATGCATTAATACACAATACTTGTGGGTTTTCTTTTATTCTTTCTGACTTGCTTCACTTTGTATAATAGGCATTAGTATAATAATTTGCATAGTTAGACACATCTTTAGAGTCATGTGATATAGATTTACTATGCTCTTTGATACTCTTTCTGTTGAAACCTGGATTTTAGGTCCTTTCCATCTTAAGTATGGGAAAGTTTATAACTGCTTCAACAAATAGAATGTATCAGAAGAGAGGCTATACAACGTCTGAGACTAAATCAGAAGTCTTCTCTGCTTTGTTCCCCTAGAATACTCACTCCCTTGAGACAGTGTCTCTTGAAACTCAGCCTCCTTTTTTTTCTTTTTTTAATTGGAGTTTGATTGCTTTACAATGTTGTGTAAGTGTCTGCTGTACAGCAAGGTGAATCAGCTAATGTATACATATACCCCCTCCATCTGGAGCCTCCCTTTCAACCACCCCCTAATCTCACCCTTCTAGTTCATCACAGAGCACTGAGCTGAGTTCTCTGTGCTATACAGTAGCTTCCCACTAGCTAGCTATTTTACATGTGGCAGTGTATATATTTCAATGCTACTTTCTGAAGTCTTCCCACCCTCCCCTTCTCCAGCTTCATGTGTTCACAAGTCCATTCTCTATGTCTGTGTCTCTATTCCTGCTCTGAAAATAAAGTTCAGCAGCATCATTTTTTCTAGATTCCATATATATCTATGTTAATATATGATGTTTGATTTACTCTTTCTGAATTACTTTATTCTGTATGCCAGACTCTAGGCTCATCTGTATGTGGATGACCAGTCACTCATTCATGACTGACTCTTTGCAGCCCTCTGGGCTGTAGCCTTCCAGGCTCCTCTGTCCATGGGATTCCCCAGGAAAGAATATGGAGTGGGTTGCTATTCCCTTCTCCAATAGGTTCATCCCACTCACAAAAATGACCCACTTTTTTTCCCTTTTTATGGCTGAGTACCATTCCATTGTATATTTGTAGTACATGTTCTTTATCCATTCATCTGTCAATGGACATTTACTTCCATTCCATGGCTATTGTAAATAGTGCTACAGTGCACATTGGGGTCCATGTACTTTGTTACATTACAGTTTTCTCAGAATATATGCCCAGTAGTGAGATTGCTGGGTTATATACACTGATAAACACAAGCTATTGAGAATCCAAGTGCATTTGCTCAAGCAGATAATGTCATTAGTCCAAATTATGTGTCATTCCAACTCAGGTATCAGGCATATGAGTGGAGAAGCATCCAACTGATTCAAACAATTAGCCATTTTAGAAGCATTGTAGCCAGATGAGGTCTTGAACATAGTCCTTTCTGAATTCATGAATATAAATCATGGCACTTTTTTTTTTCACCAGAAATTTTAGAGTGATTTGTTTTATCACAACAGATCAATAGAAGTTCTGTGCTTAGATGCTCAGTCGTGTCTGATTCTTTGTAGAGCCTGCAGCTCTACAGGCTCCTCTGTCCATGGATTCTCCAGGCAAGAATACTGGAGTAGGTTGCCATGACCTCTTCCAGGGGATTTTCCCAACCCAGTAATCGAACCCAGGCCTCCTACATTGCAAGTGGATTCTTAGAAGTAGGTCATACTTATTGTGTGGCAGAACTACATCATATGGAAAAGGAGAGAAAAAGACAAAATTGGTAATCTGAGGGCATAGGGAAACTAGAAGGAAAAAAGAGCCAGTGATACTGGGTAATGAAGAAAAAAAGTGCAAAGTAAATGGATCCTCCACTGGTGAAGGATACAGCTAGAGAATTTTGGAAGATAAGTCATTTTGAGGATGGTTCATATAGCTCTGTGCTTTAGAGCAAACATTGCAAAGCCAATTTTAGATTACTTACAAAACATTTTTCTTTCTTTCTTTTTTTTTTTTTTTTTTTTCTGACATAATGGGTCTTGTGAGCAGGAGAATGATTTGAGACAAATAGGCGTAAATGCTAGTCTCAAATAATGGTATCTCCTACTTCCTATATAGGGCTTCCCAGGTGGCATTAGTGGTAAAGAACCTGCTTGCCAGTGTAGGAGACCAGGAGACAGAAGAGATGTAGGTTCAATTCCTGGGTTGGGAAGATACCCTGGAGAAGGGAATGACAACTCACTCCAGTATTCTTGCTTGGAGAATCCCATGGACAGGGTAGCCTGATTCCTCTGTAGTCCAAAGGATTACAAAGAGTCTGAAAGGACTGAGTGATTGAGCAAGCACATATTTCTGTTAAGACTTAAGTTTCCTAAGTAATTTTTACATAACAAAGAGCTGCAATCTTTGGACATAAGTTTTTTGTTAGTGTCTGATAAAATTGTGATAAAATTGAAACATTAAGACATCCTTTTCCAGGAACTGGAAACCACTGATTCATCTTTGAGTTGTCCTGTACTTTCTATTTCTGTTTTTCCTCCCCTGTATCATGGACACCTTAAGAACCTTGGAGAACGAAATGGCAACCCACTCCAGTGTTCTTGCCTGGAGAATCACAGTGACAGGGGAGCCTGGTGAGCTGCCATCTATGGGGTCACACAGAGTCGGAAAAGACTGAAGCAACTTAGCAGTAGCAGCAGCAGCAACCTCACTTCCTATTTTCCTATTTCTGTTTTTCTTTTGGAGAAGGCAATGGCACCCCACTGCAGTACTCTTGCCTGGAAAATCCCATAGGCAGAGGGGCCTGGTTGGCTGCAGTCCATGGGGTCGTGAAGAGTCGGACACGACTGAGTAGGTGCTACACTCATTATTATTCCCCTGAGGAATATATATTATGGACACTGGAAACTGATAGATTAGGCAAGGAGAGCTTTGAATTATCTGGAAGATTAAAAATTTCAAAAAATAAAATAAAACTTAAATGCCAGTGAGAAAAAAGAACTGGGCACCCCACTCCACTACCCTTGCCTGGCAAATCCCATGGACTGAGGAGCCTGGTGGGCGTGCACTCCATGTGGTTGCTAGGAGTCGGACACGACTGAGAGACTTCACTTTTCACTTTCATGCGTTGGAGAAGGAAATGGCAACCCACTTCAGTGTTCTTACCTGGAGAATCCCAGGGATGGGAGAGCCTGGTAGGCTGCCGTCTATGGGGTCGCACAGAGTTGGAAATGACTGAAGTGACTTAGCAGTAGCAGCAGGCAGGGACACTTTAATAACCTAAGCCTCTGCTAAACACAAAAAATCAGGGCCAGTCTCAGTTTTAGAATGAACTTTCTGCCAGCAGTATAAAAAGTTATTTCCCCCCACCACTCCTCAGGATTTTCTTGAGATTCTACTTTAGAATCAATGATATCTACCTATGAATCCACTTATTTCTCAGTCAGTCATGATACTCAGGTTTCTCAAATGCTATAGAGTTCTAAATTCCCTGAATGTCATTTAGATGACTTTATCAGTTCAGTTCAGTTCAGTCACTCAGTCGTG
>SJYC01147047.1:20-13947 GCA_006408675.1 Madoqua kirkii | reverse complement strand
TTTTTTTTTTTTTTTTAAGGCTCTGGAATAATGTACAACTGAGATTTAATTGCTTTTCACTTAAAATGCCAAGAAACTCTGAAAATGGGGGCATTGCCTTTCCATGTATATACCAACTTAAAAACTTCATGGAATATTAAAAAGAACTCAAGAGATAAACCTGAAATTCAACCTTAGTTGCTGTACTTTCAAGGGTAAACTTGGGCAAAATACATAATATTTTTTCAAATTTCAAAAATTAGTTACACCATGCTAATAATATTCTACTATTCATGGAGACTTATGACACATCAGACACTGTTCTGAGCATTGTAACTATATCAGTTTATTCTTTCTTGCAGTATCTCTTAAAAGTATTACTATTATTAATACTATTTTACAGAAAAAAAAAAAAGAAACTGAGTCACAATATTCTTAAAGAAATCACCTAAGGCCACAAAACTAGGAATTATTACAGACAAAATGAAATATCAAGACCTCTGGCTTCATTTTGCTCTAGATAAAAAATGATAACTTTGCAATTCATTTAATGACAACTGATAATCATCAAATTAACAATAGTTATTTTTCAAAATTATTATACTGACTGAGCTGTCATTTCTCAAGATTGATCAGATAACTCGAGTCACAGATATTTTCCACATAAGATGCATCATATAAATCAGACTTGGTTTATCATCAGCATTTATAAAACTAGATTTAGATGATAACTAGGTCTATGGACATGTGTATGGCCTTCATTTAGCAAATGTTTAGCCTTCCCTAATTATTAAAATATCAGGACAATGAGAATATCCACAGGCTGGCTCCTTTAAAACTCTTGTTCTAACCACTTCAGTGGTTGACAATGCTACTCCAACAATAATGAGATACCATTGTTCACATATTGGAATGACTGAAACCCAAAATACTAACAAAACCAAGTGCTGACGAAGATGTTGAGCAACAGGAACTCTCATTGATTACTAGGGCAGAGGTAAAATGATGCAGCCACAATGGAAGATGGCTGGCTACATTCTTACAGTATGAAACACAGGCTTAGAATCCAATAATCATACTCCAAGTGAATGAAAAACTTATCTTCACATAAATCTCTCTAAATGAATACTTGTATTAGCATTAATCATAATTGCCAAAGATTGGAGCAATTAAAATATCCTTCAGTAAGTGTATGAAGAAACAAAATGTAGTTCCTACATTTAATGAAATTATTACATGATAAAAAGGAAATTAGCTATGAAACCACTCATAAACATGGAAGAAGTTGTATGCTTATTGCTGAATTATTCAGTCACTCAGCCACATCTGACTCTTTATGACCCCATGTACTACAGCACACCAGGCTTCCCTGTCCTTCAGTATCTCCTGAAGTTTTCTCAAATGTATATGTCCATTGAGTCAAAGAGGCTATCCAACCATTTTGCTGAGATTATCCATCTATTCCACCATACTGTTGAGTAGAAGTTAATCTGAAAAAAAGGCTATATATTATGTGATTCCAACTTTGTAATATATTGAAAAATGCAAAACTACAGAGAAAATAGAAAGATCAAAGTTTCCCTGGTCTTAAAGGGATGGGTAGAGAGATGAATTGGCAGGATACAGAACATTTTTAGCTTGGGAAGATTATTTTGTATGATAGTGTGATGATGGATAAATGCCATTATGCAGGTGTCAGAACCTATACAATGTACAATAAAAAATGCTAACTCTAATGTAAATTATAAACTTTAGTTGATATAAATGTATTCATCAAGATGTAATAAATGTATCACACTAATGGACATGGAACAAGAAAATGGTTCCAAATAAGAAAAGGAGTACATCAAGGTTGTATATTGTCACCCTACTTATTTAACTTGTATGTAGGGTACATCATGAGAAACGCTGGGCTGGAAGAAGCACAAGCTGGAATCAAGATTTCTGGGAGAAATATCAATAACCTCAGATATGCAGATGACACTACCCTTATGGCAAAAAAGTGAAGAGTAACTAAAGAGCCTCTTGTTGAAAGTGAAAGAAGAGAGTGAAAAAGTTGGCTTAAAGCTCAACATTCAGAAAACGAAGATCATGGCATCCAGTCCCATCACTTCACAGCAAGTGGTTGGGGAAACAGTGGAAACAGTGGCTGACTTTATTTATTGGGGCTCCAAAATCACTGCAGAGGGTGATTGCAGCCATGAAATTAAAAGATACTTAATCCTTGGAAGGGATTTTATGTCCAACCTAGACAGCATATTAACAAGTAGAGACATTACTTTGTCAACAAAGGTCCATCTAGTCAAGGCTATGGTCTTTCCAGTGGTCATGTATGGATGTGAGAGTTGGACTATAAAGAAAGCTGAGCACAGAAGAATTGATGCTTTTGAAGTGTGATGTTGGAGAAGACTCTGGAGAGTCTCTTGGACTGCAAGCAGATCCAACCAGTCTATCCTAAAGGAGATCAGTCCTGGGTGTTCACTGGTAGGACTAATGTTGAAGCTGAAACTCCAATACACTGACCACCTAATGCGAAGAGCTGACTCATTGGAAAAGACCCTGATGCTGGGAAAGATTGAGGGCAGAAGGAGAAGGGAATGACAGAGGAGAGATGGTTGTGTGGCATCACGGACTCAATGGGCATGGGTTTGGGTGAACTCTGGGAGATGGTGATGGACAGGGAGGCCTGGTGTGCTGCAGTTCATGGGGCTGCAAGGGGTCGGACACGACTGAGCAACTGAACTGAACTGAACTGAATGCAAATTGTTAAAAATAGGAGGAAATTTAGGGATAATGTAGAGATGAAACCTATGGGAACTCTGCAGTATTGTACAATTTTTCTATAAAGCTAAGACTGCTGAAATATAAAATTAATTTTATATTTAATTTATTTATTAATATTTAATTATAGAAAGTCTACATTTTAGTGTTTTGAGGAGTAAATGAAATAAAGTTGTGTAAGACACTGAACCCAATTCCTTGTAAAAACTTCAAGGAAGGAGGTCTACAGAGATTACTATGCATTTTTATAATTACCATCAAAGATAATCTCAAACTTTAAAAATATTTCCAAAATACACAGCTTCCCAGTGCCTAACACTTCCTGAAGCTGTGTTTCTTCTACCCCTAAAAGAAAATTAAAGTAATCCCCTCAGGGCATTGTCATCATTAAGTGGTAAAGCACACTTCAAATAATAAAAGCTGAAACTTTTTTTTCTTCTCGCCAAATTTATCTTCATGATGCACTTTTACTAATCGTTTCTTTAACAGTCCAACTGTGTTTACCTGAAATCTCTGGATGGTGAACTTTTTTAGGGCTAACCGTATTTTATGTAAAATAAAAGTTTATTTTCCACTTAACATGATCTTAGTCCCAGCATAGTGCAATTCTTTAGAGAAAAGCTTTCAAGAGAGTCATCAAATGAATTTCCCTCTTTTCAAATATGATTGTATGTAAACTGAATACAAATATTGTCAGTAAAATCTTTTTATTGTTATGATGGTCACTGAAAGAGTCCATTTTCAGGACTTTGTGAAACTGGCAAGATGTGTTCAAAGGATAATTAAATTAGACTCTTTAGTAAACAAACATGTAACTCAATTCTGGAAATACTCAATAAAACCATTTCAAAATATAGGACTATAATAATTTCTCACCAAAATTTTAAAACTATATATTTCATGTTTAGGATTAGCATTTTTTTTAAGCAAGGAAAAAAAAAGAAAGACAAACTTTTCTAAATGCAGAACTCTTTCTGAAGAGTTTAGTGAAGAAAACTGGAAGATTTAAAATTGTGCTTGATTTTTGTCTCCTCTATGAAAAGCTTGCTGTTTAATAAATCTCTTTTTCCCCTCAGATTTGGGATGCTAAGTACAAGAATAATCCAATGTTACAGGTAAAATTAGCTAATCTAGGAGCCTTAGAACCAATTTTATCATTAGCAGGGAGTTTCAGCTTACACAGTCAGGAGTAGAAGGAACTTCAAATATGATTACTGAATGCCAAAATGACATCACCATCATCTGTCTTTCTCATCTGTCAACTCCGATCTTATACTCCAGCTTTGTAACTAGTGATGAGCTCTGTTCTTTGCAGGGAGTCCTCTCTGGATGTTCAAACTAAAACAAAAGTGATCACTTGTAAAAATCAAAATATGTATGGAAAAAAAAAATAGAATATTGTAAAGTAATTAACCTCCAATTAAAATAAATAAATATATATTTTAAAAATATCCTTAAAGAATAAACAAATCACATTCTCATGAGAAATAAGACAGCACAATTCTTAACATTCAAAATACAGAAAATGTTCCCATAGGATTCCAATGTGAAAATCATCATTGATGAACAAGACAAAAAAAAAAAAAAATCATAGAGCTCCTTCTTTGTGGCATCAGGCCAAAAAATATGCAATTTAAGCAGTTATACATGGGACCAGAATTACATTATACTGGTGCAATTTTCTCATAGTTAACTCAATCCATACTTTACAATTAAGAATATCTCAAATGGCAATCCCCTTTTTTCTTTGTTTATTGTTTTTTGAGGTTTTCATTTTGAGGGTGGGGATATGTGTTGGTGAGGTAGATGGACAACATGGGTAATGGGGAATTTGGGACATTTTAGAATTTAACAAAAAGTTTGGATCCTATGCTTTTTAACATGCTGTCTAGGTTTGTCATAGCTTGCTTTTCTTCCAAAGAGCAAACATCTTTAATTTCATGGCTGCAGTTATCATCAGCAGCCCAAGAAAATAGTCTTACACTCTCTCCTCTTTTCACCACCTATTTGCAATGAAAAAAAAAAAAAAAAAAAGAAACCTCCTCCATAAGCTTAGTGATAGATTTCCATCCTGCACACGGTTGACGTAATGTCTAAGATGTCAGTCTGTATGCATGCTGGGACAGACCATTATTTCTCTTCAGTCTCCTTAGGCTGTGGTCTAAGGATAAATTTTTCTGTGTGGTAATTTGGAAACTAGTCAAGGAGATTCTAAAAAACCCATCAAGTTATAATTACCTGAAAAGCTTTTAAAAATGGGTCTTGTTTCTAGAGGGTCTAATATGATTGGTCTAGATGAGATTGTAGGCATAAGGTTTAGTAGAATTTTTGAGAGGCTTAACTATCCTGAGCAGTCATCTCTGTTGTCTCAAATACATATTCATTCAAGGGGATATGGAAAATCCCAAGGCCAAACTCATCAATATCAACTGTATCAGCTTTGTTAGCAGTTAGAGAACTTCTTTAGTCTAAAATATGGTTTCTGTAGTTGGCACAAATTTATAATGCATTTCCAAAACCAAGATCCTAGAGTTAAGGAAAAAATTTGTGGTATGCGAACATATTTGAGAGAAAGAAAGATTTCTATATCCTAAGGTTTATCATCAAAGCAAGAGCATTTGCTTAATTTTCAGAATCAACATAGGAAAGAGTACAAAAAGAGCTGCTATTTACTAATTTGCATATATTAGCAAGCATTTTTTTTCTTGTATTGAGCATAGTGATCCAATGTTATTAATAAGAGTTGCTTTCATTTAACATTTTCAGGATATTTGGGGGCTTCAGGAGACACAGGTTGATTCGTAGTATAGAAAGAAAATCTCACATACTTCAGAGCAACTAAGCCCCTGTGCCACAACTATTGATCCTGTGCTCTAGAGCCTGGAAGTTGCAACTACTGAATTCCATGTGCCCTAGAGCCTGTGCTCCACAAGAGAAGCCATAGCAATAAGAAGTCCATGCACCACATCTAGAGAATAGACCTTACTCTCTTCAACTAGAGAAAAGTCTACACAGCAACGAAAATCCAGAGCAGCCAAAATAAAGTAAAATTATAAAATTACAGGATATTTTGAATAACCACATTAACAACTACTGAGTAAAATGTTCTACTCAACATGAAGCTGATTTTCAGCATCTGAGATTCCTAGTACGTTATTGCTTCTACACATGGGTCAGCAAGTTGACCCAGTAACCAGTAACCAACCATTACTATTCCAGTAACCTATGTGACACATCAGGCCTACCGTCTATTTTGGTATGGGCCACATGTTATGATTTTTACATTTTTCAAATAGTTGAAAACAACTCAAAGGAAGAATAATGTTTCATGACATAAGAAAATTATGTGAAATTGAAATTCCAGTACTCATAAATAAAGCTTTATCAGGACTCAGTCATGCTTATATAACATCTATCTATGCTACTTTCATACTACATGATACTTATAATACAGAACATATAGCCTTCAAAGTCTAAACATTTATTATCTAGGGTTCTACACACACACAAAGTTTGCAGATCCTTATTCTATACCTGGGGCTTTCCAGGTGGCACTACTATTAAAAAAAGCTGCTTGCTAATACAAGACACTTAAAAGACTTGAGTTCAGTCATTGGGTCAGGAGGATCCCCTAGAGGAGGAAACGGAGCCTCACTCCAATATTCTTTTCTGGAGGAGTCTATGGACAGAGGAGATTGGCAGGCTACAGTCCATGGGGGCACAAAGGGTTGAACATGAGTAAAAAAGTCTCAGAACATACACACGTGCTATTTATTAAATATTCTAAAATATTGAAGCATTAAAGGTAATGTGTCTAACCAAATGCCAGAGATTATCATACTAAGTGATTAGAGTCAGATAGAGAAACATAACTATCACTTACATGTGGAATCTAGAAAAGTTTATACAAATGAATCATTTCCAAAACAGAAAGAAATTCACAAATATAGGAAATAAACTTGCGATTACCAAAGGAGGATGAGGAGAGAGGTAAATTAGGAGGTTGAGATGAACATATACACACTATTATATATAAAATAGGTAATCAAAGGAAGACCTAAGCATAGCCCAGGGAACTGTACTTAATATTCTACAGTAACCTCTCCCAAGTGGCTCAGTGGTAAAGAATCCTCCTGCAATGCTGAAAATGCAGGTTCAATACCTGTATACAGAAAATACCTTGGAGGAAGGTGTGGCAATTCCCTCCAGGATTTTTGCTGGGAGAATCCCATGAACAGAGGAGCCTGGCAGGCTACAGTCCATAAGGCTGTAAAAACTCTATCTTTGCCTGAAATTGTTTTCTTTGGCCATATTCCCCAAATCTATTCTATTCAAGAATTATTTCTATATTTTCCCTCATCTTCTTTTCTCATTCCTTTTTTATCTTATTCTCTCTTCTGGTTTCCTTGGGGGCAGAGGTGAGTATCTCAGATGTTGAAGGATATGACAATCAAATTGTTCAAAAATAATCATGCTAAAGTGCTTGATGTGTATCCTTTGTATGTGTTCTTATAAAATCTATATTGCTTTGACTGCATTTTTATATTTATGTAAGTGATTATGTATGGTAATGTTTTCACATGGTAGTTTGCTTTTACTGCTAACATCTAGAAGATCATTGCTCTTAATTTCTTCACATTTTTCTCATATTAGGCTATTGAATATATTCCTTCTTTTTTTTTTTTTTTGAGAGCAAGTATATTAGAACTTAGCCGTTCTCGTTTTAGAACTTAGTTTTTGTCAATATTCAGTGCCCATAAGCAATAGTTTTCAGGTTGCTATTGAGGGAACTGGCCACAAGGTGGCAGGATTTCCTTGTAACCAACTGTGGCTACTCGAAAAGTGAAAAGTAAAAGCACCAAGTCGCTCAGCTGTGTCTGACTCTTTGCGACCCCATGGACTGTATAGTCCCTGTCTCTTATACACATCTAGATGTGTATAAGAGACAGCTCTCACACTGATGGGCACAAACCTGGGCTGCTTCCAGCTCCCAGACACAAATAGCACTGCAAGTAACATCCTTCTATTGGTTTTTATGAATTCAAGTAAAAATTTATTTGACTTACATCCTCAAAACAAAAATTCTATTATCATAGAACATACTTATACTAAATTTGCTCAGATACCATCAAGTTTGTGTCAACAATAAATACACTGATATGCATTCCCATCAGCAGAGTATAAATATCTCAAGAATTCAAGGATTTACTTTCTAGAGTAAACATGAAGCACCAGTTACATGGTCTTGTGCTGAGGTATAACTGCAATGCTTGCTAATCTCTCAATTTCTAATTTTCACAAATTACAATTTGTATTTTAATACTATTACATCTTTAGTGTGTGGCACATAATATATTTATTTTAGCAATGAATTGTCTAAATCAATCTTTTTTAATATATAAAATAAAATTATCTTTCATTACTTACCAAAGAGTTTTAACTTTAATAAACAATGTGGCACACAGAATAATGCCCCAAGATATCTGTATACTAATCCTAGGAATCTATAAATATGTTGTAATATGCTGTGTAAAAAATTAGAATTAAGTTTTCAGAAGGAATTATGGTTGTTAGCTCCTCTTAAATATGGATAGCATTGTAAAATATCTGAGTGGGTCCAAAGTAATCAAAATGGTCCTTAAATGTAGAAGATGAAAGCAGAAAAGTCAGTTATATTCAAATATAATGATGGCTTTAGTGTCAGCATGATACACTATAGGAAGGATTTCACTGATTATTGCTGATTTTGAAAATTAATCAAGACTTCCATGAACCAAGGAATAAAATCAGCCTCTAGAAGCCTAGAAGGACAGGAAAACTATACTCCCTATAATAGGATGGATAGTGAGTTCCTCAAATTTATTGTTGTTTAGTCACTAAGCTGTTACCTGACTCTTGTATGATGCTGTAAAAG
Source organism: Madoqua kirkii (assembly GCA_006408675.1). Lineage (NCBI taxonomy): Eukaryota > Metazoa > Chordata > Mammalia > Artiodactyla > Bovidae > Madoqua > Madoqua kirkii. The sequence goes on along the minus strand of SJYC01147047.1, from coordinate 5,273 downwards.
AGTCAGACACAATTTAACCCACCAGGCTCCTCTGTCCATGAGATTTCTGTAGCCCCACTAGGATCTTTGGCCCATGGGATTTCTCAGGCAAGAATACTGGAGTGGGTTGCCATTTCCTTCTCCAGGGCATCTTCCTGATCCAGGCATGAAACCTGAGTCTAATGAATTGCAAGCAGATTCTTTACAACTGAGCCACCAGGGAAGCCATTTTCCTCAGACGTTCATGTCTTAATTATAAAACCTGTGAATATGTTAAATTCCATGGTAAAAGAGACTCTATAGATGTTATTAGAGTAAGAATTTTGAGTTTAGTTAATCTGTGATTTTCTAATTGGGCCAATGTAATCACCACTTCAGTTCAGTTGCTCAGGTGTGTCCGACTCTTTGTGACTCCATGGACTGCAGCACTCCAGGATTCCCTGCAGTCCATCACTAACTCCCGTAGCCTAATCAAACATATGCCCATCGAGTTGGTGATGGACTCTGTCCTTCTCATCCTCTGTCATCCACTTCTCCTTTTGCCTTTAGTCTTTGCCAGTATCAGGGCCTTTACCAAAGAGTCAGTTCTTTGCATCAGGTGGCCAAAGTATTGGAGCTTCAGCTTCAGCATCAGTCCTTCCAAAGAATATTCAGGACTGGTTTTATTTAGGATTGACTGGATTGGTCTCCTTGAAGTTCAAGGGATTCTTTACAGTTTTTCCAACACCATGGTTCAAAAGCATCAGTTCTTCAGCACTCAGCTTTCTTTACTGTCCAAACCTCACATCCATACACGGCTACCAGAAAAACCAGATGGACCTTTGTCAGCAAAATGTCTCTGCTTTTGAATATGCTGTTTGTCAAAGCTTTCCTTCCAAGGAGAAAGTGTCCTTTAATTTCATGGCTGTGGTCACCATCTGCAGTAATTTTGTAGCCCAAGAAAATAAAGTCTGTCACTATTTTTATTGTTTCCCTATCTATTTGCCATAAAGACATGGGACCAAATGTCATGATCTCTGTTTTTTGATTGTTGAGTTTTAAGCCAGCTTTTTCACTCTCCTCTTTCACTTTCATCATGAGGCTCTTCAGTTCCTCTTCCCTTTCTGCCTTAAGAATGGTATCATCTGTGTATCTGAAGTTATTGTTATTTCTCCCTGCAATCTTGATTCCAGCTTGTATTTTGTCCAGCCCAGCATTTCACATGATGTACTCTGCATATACATTAAATAAGCAGGGTGAGAATATACAACCTTGATGTACTCTTTTCCCAATTTGGAACCAGTCTATTGTTCCATGTACGATTCTAACTATTGCTTCTTGACCTGCATACAGATTTCTCAGGAAGCAGGTAGGGTAGTGTAGTATTCCCATCTCTTGAAGAATTTTTTACAGTTTGTTGTGATCCATACAGTCAAAGATTTTAGCATAATCAATGAAGTAGAAGATTTTTTTTTTCTGGAACTCTTTTGCTTTTTCTATGATCCAATGGATGTTGTCAGTTTAATCTCTGATTCCTCTGCCTTCTCTAAATTCAGCTTGAATATCTGGATGTTCTTGGTTCCCATACTGTTGAAGCCTCCGTTGGAGAATTTTGAGCATTACTTTGCTAATGTATGAGATTTGTGCAATTGTGCTATAGTTTGAACATTCTTTGACATTGCCTTTCTTTGGGATTGGCATGAAAACCAACTTTTTCCAGTCCTGTGACTGCTGCTGAGTGTTCCAAATTATCTGGCATGTTGAGTGCAGCACTTTGATAGTATCATCTTTTAGGAATTGAAATAGTCAGCTGGAATCCCATAATCTCCACTAGCTTTGTTTGTAGTGATGCTTCCTAAGGCCCATTTGACTTTGCATTCCACAACGTCTGGTTCAAAGTGAAGGATCACACCATCACAGTTATCTGGCTCATTAAGAGCTTTTTTGTATAGTTCTGTACATTCTTACCACCTTCCTTTTCTTATTATCTTCTGCTTCTGTTAGGTCCATACCATTTCTGAAACACAATAGAGTTTACCCTTTTGAATTTTAAAAACGGCTTAGAACTAATGCTTCCCTTTCCCTCTCATTTTCTCCCTTTTGAATAGAAATGTCTAAAATTCATATCCAGTGTTAATTACACTTTAATTTTTAGTATTGATAATTTATTTTCTAGTTTCATAGGTTCAAAAATACATAGGAATTTTGCCCCAGGATGAGTTCCCTCTATACTCTTGTGATGAGATCTGGGTGTTTTGAGCTGATGACATTAAAATGAGATTTCTGATTTGGAAGCATTGCTACAGTGGGATAAGACTTTGTTGTGTGGCAAGTGTATTTTTTCATGTATGATAACCATTGATCTTTGTGGGACAGATGACATGCTGTAGTAAGTTGAATAGCGGTGACCCAAAGTTTCCTTATTCTCATCCCAGAAATGGAATATATAACCTTACTTAGTGAACATTAAAGATATGCTTAAAAATCTTGAAATTAGGCTTACCCTGGATTAACTGGGTGAACTCAATATAAATGAAAGAGTCTTTACAAGAGGGTGACAGGAGGATCAGAGCAGTAATAAATGAAGCAAGATGTTGGAGTAATATTAGGATGGGATGGTGATCCAAGGAATGAAAATGACCTTTAGAAACTGAAAAAAAGTCAAGTAAATGGATTCTTCTCTAAGTGACAGTGAAAATCTCTCTGTTGTGTCCAACTCTTTGCGACCCCATGGACTGTATAGTCCATGGGATTCTCCAGGCAAGAATACTGGAGTGGGTAGCCTTTCCCTTCTCCAGGGGATCTTCCCAATCCAGGGATCGAACCCAGGACTCCCACATTGCAGGCAGATTCTTTACCAGCTGATCCACGAGAGAAGCCCATTCTTCTCTAAAGTCCTCCAGAAAGGATTACAACCTTGCTGACATATTAAGTCCAGTGAGCCCTATTTTGGATTCATAACTTACAGAAGTATAAGATGATAAATTTGTGATATTTTAGTTCACTAACTTGATGGCAATTTGTTACAGCAGCAATAGATAAATGACATAAACAGTGACAGTTTTGATGTTGGAAAGACCTTTGTATTTCCCAGAATCTTTGAATGAACAGCTTAAAAAGGAGGATTATTCGGGGATATTTTTATTTATATATTGAGTTGCAGAGCAGGATCACATCCAAGTTCAGCTATTATGAAGTTTGTCTGAGTTGATATATGTTTTCTACAGAGTGCTTTGAAAGTAAGTGAAAGCTGGCAGAGATACCTTAGCATCTGGGAAATGCTACAAATTGTGATAATCTGATAAAAGAGATGGATGGTAAATTTCTGAAGAAATGCAAACATAATCTTATAATAGTAAGATTCCAGCATCTGAAACAGTTCCTGGCATCTGGTGGTCAAAAAATATTTATCAAATAAATGTCATCAAATCACTTGCTCTTCCCAGAGATAGTGTGTTGTTTCTTATCTTCAAGTGCTTCTCTGTTATCCTCTGTCAGAGATGGCCTCCATTCTCTTCTCAACTCCTGAGTCTCCACCTTTCAGATATCTTTTGTATCATATCAGATGTATATTGCCTGCAAGCTTTTGCTATTGCTCTTTGTGTAATCATAGTAGTTTGTGTGTATTTTTGTAATAATATTAAAAATTATTTTATTAATATTACTGATTCCTGTGTTTGTCTCCTACAATACAAGGCGATTTTTTCTTGGTGAGTAATCTTTTGTATTTTCTATATTCAATGCATTTCTTCACAATGGGAAAAACTCAGAGCTTATGAATGCAAATAAAAAATAACAAATTATTATGTAAATTAAAGTATAAAAGGATAAGCCCAAATATTTGTATATATGAGGGAAAATAATTTCCAAGTCCTTCCCCTATTTGTTTCCCTTTTATTATCACAGCTATTTAAAAGATTCCAATGATCTATTTCCTTTTCTTCAATTGAGATATGATGGCATATAACACTGCATAAGTTTAAGGTGTACAATGTGTTGATTTACTACATTTGGACACTGCAATACAATTGCCACCATAGCATTGGCTAACATCTCCAATTTTCATCATGTCACATAATTGTCACATAGCTATCACTTCTTTTTTTGAGGCAGGAATATTAAAGATCTAGTTTCTTAATGATTCTGAGGTATATAATAGTTTCACAGAAGTAAATACAGTTTTCCCCTTATAGCTGTTATTATAATAAAATAATTAGAAGATTTTTAAAATATGCATGCACCGTCTAAACACATGAGATTCTTTAAGTGAGTGGTTGGTGATGGCATGCTCTTCAGACCAACAGGAGTTGATTCCAGAAGCAAACCTTGAACTCAAAAGTCGTCTATGGAAGCTATGCATTGATCAGTGCTTCAAAGTTGATATTTCCCAAGCTATCCATAAAATAGCCCTGTCTTAGTTTTTTTGGTCTGTTCTAACAGAATCACATAGACAGGGTGATTCAGAAGCAACAGGAGTTTATTTTTAATATTCTGGAGATTGGGAAGTCTAAGACCAGGTCACCAGCAGATTCAGTGTCTGATGAAGACCCACTTCTTCCTTCAGAGTTGGCTATCTTTTCATTGTAATGTCAGAGGAAAGTATTCTTCTATTTTACAATAGAATAGAAAGTCTATTTTACAAAGACACTCTCCAATACTTTGGCCACCTGATACAAAGAACTGACTTATTGGAAAAAGATCCTGATGCTGGGAAAGATTGAGGGCAAGAGGAGAAAGGGGTTACAGAGGATGAGATGGTTGGATAGCATCATCTATTCAATGAACATCAACTTGGGCAGATTCTGGGAGATGGTGAGGACAGGAAGACCTGATGTGCTGCAGTTCATGTGGCCATATAGATTCAGATATGACTTGGCAGCCAAACAACAACATTCTCATTTATTTGGACCCTCCCTCATTACATAATCACCTTCCAAATTCTTCACTTTCCAATTTCATCACATTAAACATTAGATTCTAATATAAAATTTGGTGGAGAGGGGAATGAAACATAAAACTTTAGTCTATATAAAGCCCCCTTATTTTGTTCTGATTTTATTCTCTGAACTCTTAAGTTGATAGAATCAGGACTTAGAAGTAAAAGTTTGTGCATAAAGTTGGAAAGATCAGAATAATCAATGATGGCTGAAGAGAAAAAAATTCCTAACGTTAAAAAAGACAATAGAAATCAGAAGCATGAATCTTGGAGCCGTTAGCACAAACAAATAATCTTATTTTAATAGATTTTCCCAAATAGTATAGCAATTAAGAAAGCTATAATAACTATTACAAATA
>SJYC01147046.1:0-12272 GCA_006408675.1 Madoqua kirkii | reverse complement strand
GTATAAATTTTCTCTACCCTGCTAAATATAATATAATGACCCTAAATAGCATTATTGTTTTTCCCATGAGACATTGACAAGTTTGAATATACATTAGCAACCTTTCAAACATTATTTACACAATTGCCAACATTTCAAATGTCCTTTGAATCAGCTTTCCCATCTTACTGTCCCCCTCAAATAGTGAAAGTAATAAAATACTTAATATATATTTATTTTATGGGTCATTTTTAACCTTTTTAAAAAAAGCATACTTTACCAAAACTTGTTATAGTGTATCCCACATTAAAATATTTATTTATTTACCAGAACAATTTGGTAGTTGATTTGAATTTATTATGGCTCCAAAACCTTGAAAATACATTTTACTTCTGTGGTTCTAGTCTTTCACTTATAGAAGGAAGTGGCTGCTCTAGACTAATGGATGTAATTCTAACATCCCATGATTCAGTTTGGCTTTTAACCAGAGAATATTCCATCTTATGAAAGAAAAGATAAAGAAAAAATCTCTCAATTTAGAACAATGAGGGTCTGAAGAAAGAGCATCCAGTCTCCTGCCTCATCCTTAACACTCAAGGTTATTTAATTATAAACATAGATGGTCAAGCTCATCAGTGCTTGCTAGTTACTGGTGCTACCCTTTCTACATTAAACACTGACTCTCACTCAGGTACCTTTGCTAAACCTCTTCCTCTGACTAAATATACCACAGAAATTATCCTTATCTCCCTTCTTTTAAATGTATCTTTCTGGTCTTGCTGGAAAATATGAAAATCAAAGAACACAACCCTTTCTGCCTGTGATACCACCTCTGTGAATATAATAAGGAGAAGTTTGCTTACAAATGGAATAATAATATTAGAGGTCCATTAGATGGACTATTTATTGACGTTCCAGATGATCTCTCTATTTCTAACCAGGTTGTATTTTCCCTGGATGTACCTTTGCCTTATTTACTATATTTGATGAAAACCTGATAAAGTTTTTGACACCAGAGCTGATAATCTATAGTCCAGAAATTCTTCAACATGGTAATGATAGTTGAACCAAAGAATGTCAAGTATCCTTTCAAAAACCATCCACATAAAAAGACAAGATCCTCAAATCAGAGCATACTTTCCCTTCTTTTTTATTATAAAATTTTAACATTCTCCTGTCTGCCTTCAAATCTATCAAATGCAAATGATGTTGATTTACTCCTTTACTGTGAACAAATAGTTTCTATTTGTTCTTATGGGGCTTCCCAGGTGGCACAATGGTAAAGAGTCAGCCTGCCAATCCAGGAGACATAGGAGATGTGGGTGCAGTCTCTGAGTCAGGAAAATCCCCTTGAGTAGGAAATGGCAACCTATCTCAGTGTTCTTGCCTGGAAAATCCCATGGACAGTGGAGCCTGGTGGGCTACATTCCTTAGAGTTATGAAAAGTCAGACATGGCTGAGTGACTGAGTGTGCACAGAATGCATGCACACATTTTTTTCTCATTTGGACCACTTTTATTTATTATAACATAACTAAACTTGACTGATCAATCAGAAGCTATAAGTAGAAATTTTATTTCAAAGCTTTTGAAAGGAGAGCTAGGAGAAAGAAACTCTGTCTGCTGGACTGGGTGTTTGAACAGAAGAAGTATTGTGTAAACAATTCATCTTTTGTTACTAAAGACGGTGGAATAGAAAGAAGTACCCTCATCTGCAAGAACACAAAAATTGCAACTAATTGCTGAACAACCATCAACAGAAGAATGTTGGATCCCACAAAGAAAACAAAACCCACATCCAAAGGCAAAGGAGGAGCCCCAGGAAAATGGTAGGATGGGTGAAATCAAATTTAGAATCAAACCCCATATTCTAGAGACATTCAGAGGGCTCAAAAAAAACCTTATGAGCACCAGGACCCAGGGATCCCACAAGAGACTAAGCCAGACCTGGTTTTAAGTTCTGAGTGTCTCCTGTGGAGGCACAGATCAGCAGTGGCATGCTCTGGGGACAAGGGCTCTGACTGAAGCAGACCTGGGAAGAGCCAAGTGTGAGCCCCACCACAGAGCCACAAGCAGATGACCTACAAACTGGAGAACAAATATACCAAAGAAGCTTTCACACTGTGCAAAAGTTCTAAGGCCCACAGAAGATTTCCCAACCTGAAAAGTCCTACAAAGAGACTGAGAACCCCCAGGGAATCTGACTTTGAATGCCAGTTGGATTTGATTACAGAATTTCCACAGGACTGGGGAAACAGAATCTTGGATGGCACAAACAAAACCTTGTGCCCACCAGGACCCAAGATAAAGGAGCAGTGACCCCCACAAGAGACTAAATCAGACTTGCCTGTGAGTGCCCAGAAGTCTCCATTGATACAGTGGGTTGATAGTGGTCTGCTGTGGGGTCAGGGGCTCTGAATACAACAGTCCTAGGAACTGGCATAAGTACTTTTGAAGGAGATTACTGTCTAACCTTACCATGGTATGGCCTCAGGCCAAACTATAGGGAGGGTACACAGACACACCCACCAACAGAAAATTGGATTAAAGATTTACTAAGCATGGCCATTAGAGCAAGACCCAGATTCCCCCACAACTAGTCCCTCCCACTGGGAAGCTTCCAAGAGCCTCTCAGTCCTTATCCATCAGAAGGCAGAACAAATAAAAACACAGAGGCAAAAAACTAACCAAACTGGTCATGTGGCTCACAGGCTCGTCTAACTCAATGAAATTATAAGCCATGCTATGTAGGGCCACCCAAGATGGACAGGTCATGGTGGAGAGTTCTGACAAAATGTAAACCACTTCAGTATTCTTGCCTTGAGAACCCCATGACCAGTATGAAGGGGAAAAAAAAAAAAAGATATGACATGGAAAGATGAACTCCTGAGGTCAGAAGGTGCCCAATATGCTACTAGAGAAGAGTGGAGAAATACACCAGAAAGAATGAAGAGACTGAGCCAAAACGAAGTAAATGCCCAGTTTTGGATATGACTGGTGATGTAAGTGAAGTCAGATACTATAAAGAACAATATTGATTAGGAAAATGGAATGTTAGTTTCATGAATCAAGGTAAATTGGAAGTCATCAAACAGGAGATGACAAGAGTGAACATCAACATTTTAGGAATCAGTGAACTAAAATGGACTGGAATGGGTAAATTTAATTCAGATGATCATTCTATCTACTACTGTGGGCAAGAATCCCTTAGAAAAAATGGAGTAGCCTGTATAGTCAATGAAAGAGTCCAAAATGCAGTACTTGGATACAATCTCAAAAATGACAGAATGATCTCAGCTCATTTCCAAGGCAAACAGTTCAATATCACAGTAATCCAAGTCTATGTCCCAATCTCTAATGCCAAAAAAAGTGAAATTTGACCTGTTTTATGAATCTCTATAGACGATCTAGAACTAACACCAATAAAAAGATGTCCTTTTCATCACAGGGGACTGGAATGCAAAAGTAGGAAGTCAAAAGCTACCTGGAGTAACAGGCAAGTTTGACCTTGGAGTACAACATGAAACAAGGCGAAGGCTAACAGAGTTTTGCCAAGAGAACACAACAGTCATGGCAACAATACAAGATATGACTGGACTCTACACATAGACATAATCAGATGGTCAATACTGAAATCAGATTCATTATATTCTTTGCAGTCAAAGATGGAGAAGATCTATATAGTCAGAGGAAGAAGAAAAAAAAAAAAAAAAGACCAGAGGCTATCTGTGGCTCAGATCATGAGCCTCTTATTGGCAAATTCAGACTGAAATTGAAGAAAGTAGCAAAAACCATTAGAACATTCAGATATGACCTAAATTAAATCCCTTAAGATTATACAGTGGAAAAGACAAATAGATTCAAGGGATTAGATCTGAAAGACAGAGAGCCTGAAGAACTATGGACAGACATTTGTAACATTGTACAGGAGGTGGTGATCAAAACCATCCCCAAGAAAAAGAAATGCAGAAAGGCAAAATGGTTGTCTGAAGAGGCCTTACAAACTGCTAAGAAAAGAAGACAAGTAAAAATCAAAGGAGGAAAGGAAATATATATCCATCTGAATGCAGAGTTCCAAAAAATAGCAAGGAGAAATAAGAAAACCTTCCTAAGTGATCAACACAAAGAAATAGGGGGAGAAAAAGGAGGAAATATTAGAGATCTCTTCAACAAAATTGGAAATACTAAGGGAACATCTCATGCAAAGATGGGCACAATAAAGGGCAGAAATGGTATAGACCTAATAGCAGCAGAAGATATTAAGAGAAAGTGGCAAGAATACACAGAAAAACTACCCCAAAAAGATCTTAATGACTCAGGTGAGCACAATAGTGTGATCACTCACCTAGAGCCAGATGAGTGGCTCACTCACTCACCTGAGTGTGAAGTCAAGTGTGCCTTAAGAAGCATCACTACAAACATAGCTAGTGGAGGTGATGAAATTCCAGATGAGCTATTTCAAATCGTAAAAGATGATGCTGTGAAAGGGCATCACAGCACTCAATATTCCATCAAATTTGGAAAGTCAACAGTAACCACAAGACAGGAAAAGGTAAGTTTTCATTCCAATACCAAAGAAAGGCAATGCCAAAGAAAGTCCAAACTATAGCACAGTTGAACTAATCTCACATGTTAGCAAAGCAATTCTCAAAATTCTCCAAGTTGAGCTTCAGTAGTACATGAACTGAGAACTTCCAGATGTTTAAGCTGGATGAAGAAAAGTTAGAGGAACCAGAGATCAATTTGCCAACATCTGTTGGATTGCAGAAAAAGTAAGAGAATTCCAGAAAAACATCTACTTCTGTTTAATTAACTATACAAAAACATTTGACTGTGTGGATCACAACAAACTGTGGAAAATTCTTCAAGAGTTGGGAATAACAAGACCACCTTACCAGCCTCCTGAGAAATCTATATGCAGGTCAAGAAGCAATAATTAGAACGAGACATGGAACAACGGACTGCTTCAAATCTGTGAAAGAATGAATCAAGGCTGTGTACTGTCACCTTGCTTATTTAACTTACATGCAGAGTACATCATGCAAAATGTTGGACTGGATGAATCACACCTGGAATCAAGATTTCAGGGAGAAATATCAGTAATCTCCAATATGCAAATGATATCACCATTATGGCAGAAAGAGAAGAGGAACTAAAAAGCCTCTTGATGAAAGTGAAAGAAGAGTGCAAAACCTGGCTTAAAACTCAACAATTCAAAAACCAAAGATCATGGCCTCTGAGCCCATCACTTCATGGCAAATGGATGGGGAAACAATAGGAACAGTGACAGACTTTATTTAATGGGATCCAAAATTACTTCAGATGGTGACTGTAGCCATTAAATGAAAAGACACTTGCTCCTTGGGGGAAAAAAAAAAAAAAAACAACTATGACAAACCTAGACAGCATACTCAAAAGCAGAGACATTTCTTTGATGACGAATGTCCATCTAGTCAAAGCTATGGCTTTTCTAGTAGTCATGTATGGATGTGAGAGTTGGACTGCAAAGAAAGCTAAGTCTAGATAATTGATGCTTTTGAACTCTGGTGTTGGAGAAGACTCTTCAGAGTCTCTTGGACTGCAAGGAAATCAAACCAGTTAATCCTAAAGGAAATCAGTCCTGAATATTCATTAGAAGAGTAGATGCTAAAGCTGAAGCTCCAACACTTTTGTTACCTGATGTGAAGAACTGACTCACCGAAAAAATGCTGTGCTGGGAAAGATTGAAGGCAGAAGGAGAAAGGGATGAGAGAGGATGAGATGTTTGGATGAGAGAGGATGAGATGTTTGGATGAGAGAGGATGAGATGTTTGGTAGCTTCACCAACTAGATAGATATGAGTTTGAGCAAGCTCTGGCAGGGATTTTTGGTGTGGTTTTTTTTTTTTTTTTTTTTTTGACAGAGAAGTGTGGTGTGCTGCAGTCCATGGGATTACAAATAATTGGAGAGGATTGAATGACTGAACTGAACTGTCTGGAACAACCCATAAAAGTGAAAGTGTTAGTCTCTCAATAGTATCCGAATCTTTGCAACCCCGTGGATGGTAGCCCACAGGCTCCTCTGTTTATGGAATTCTCCAGGCAGGAATATTGTAGTGGGTTGCCATTTCCTTCACCACAGGACCTTCCCAACCCAAGGACTGAAGCTGGGGTCTCCTACATTACAGGCAGATTCTTTACCTTCTGAGCTACCAGGGAAGCTCCAAATAACCCACACTATGGGAATTGCAAGTATTTTCTCTAGAAGAGCTTGCAGCTGGTGTAAAGAAAGCTCAGAAGAAAATGAAAGGAAAATTACTTTCAAATCCATGACAATCAATTTAGTAAACATCTAAAATAATACAGTTTTGTTTAAACAGCTTATGCAACTTTAAAAGTGCCAGAATTTTACTGGCAAAAAGGAGGTTGATATCAGGAGCATACTACACAACACAGAGAATAAGTTCTAGAATTTGTAGAATAAGTTTTATTTCTTTCATAATTTCTATGGTTTTAGGCAGTCACAACCCTTTTCTGGGTCCAGATTTTTGATTTGTAAAATGAGGAGGTTTAATTCAATTTCTATGAATACTTTCTCCATAAGTAAATATACTAGTAGAGCCCTTAGTGGCTCCATCAGCATGATATGTGATGAGGTATAAGAGTTTCTGTAGACACTGTTCTTTCAAAAATATTTTTATGACCTTTAGACAAATCAGTTTGAGACAATCCTATTTTGCTTCATATTAATTCATATAGCAGACATAAAAAAGGGAAGATTTTACATTGTTCCTGTTCTAATTCAGAAAAGAAACTAATTGGCAGTCCAATTATTTTAATATTGAAAGTTTGAGCTGGCATACCAAACTCTCACAAGAATTCTAAATTTGTTGGAGCTCAGCTTCATTCTCCAGTCCCCATTCCCTAGCTTAAAGACGGGTTTTCATTTTTTTCCTCTCTAAATTCTCTATTCAAATGTTAAGTACAGCAATCAAAACAGATAAAGCACTGAGAATATCATCTTACAGAATTCAGAATTCCCTAAATACAAAGCTATGTACTGATAATGCTGCCTGAAGTATAATATGGGAAGCATAAATTTGCTAGATACATTTACTACTTTCAAACATATATCATATTGAGAGCTCTTTAGTGTAGGATTTTGTGTATTTGAATCCTTCCTTTACAAGATCATTCTGAATAAAATGCCAATTCCTTCAGTTCCATATGGAAATATTACACAACAGATTTAGAATGGTGTGGCTTTTTTATTTTTTATAAGCAACATGTCGCAAAACCGATGATCTTTAATTTGGAATGTAGGATTCTTTCTATCCAAATTCAGGACAATAGGACATGAACTGTTTTTCTAGCTGAAAAGAAAACATTTAATCTCTGTGAAAGTTAATGTGCAGCCCTGGACTTTCTAATTTGATTTTATTTCTTAGCTCTTCTCTTTTACTTCCCTCAGGCTCAGTTTTAAAATTGTTTACCAACTGCTGCTTACAATTACAACCACTGTACATTTTGATAACATAATGAAGAAACAAAATAGACATTTTCCAAGGTCTGGATTTATGTCAGAATGTGTCAGAAGGGTCACATTTCACTGAGATTCAGTGAAAAAATTCAGTTGAAGGATTCAGTTCCTTAAAGTAATTTTTGTCCTCTTTCCTCTTCTCAGGTAAGCCACGAGTTTGAGCAAACTCCAGAAGATGGTGAAGGACAGGGAAGCCTGGTTTGCCACAGTCTGTGGGTTCGCAGAGTCTGTCACAACTGAGCGACTGAACAACAACAAACAGGCCCTGAATCAGACCATGAGCATGCTCCATAGCTTCAGTCAAGCAGACTTTTTGAGATTCCATGGACTGTAGGCTGCCAGGCACCTCTGGCCATAGAATTCTTCAGGAAGGAATAGTAGAGTGAGTTGCTATGCCATCCTCCAGGGAATTTTCCTGACCCAGGTATTGAATACACATCTCCTGCACTGCACACAGATTCTTTACCACTGAACCATCAGGGAAGCCCCCTGAATCATATTAATGAATGTCAAATCCAAAAATGTGCCTAGACTCTTGGGTGGAGTTTCAGGGATTAAGGAAATTATACCTCATTAGGCTACAGGAAACCAAAGGAATAAAATGACTTGGTCAAAATCAAATCCAGCACAATTTTCTTTTGTTAAATAAACTGTTGCCATTGTTTAGTCACTGAGTCGTGTCCAACTCTTTGAGATCCCATGCACTGTAGTCTGCCAGGATCCTCTGTTCATGGGATTTTCCAGACAAGAACACAGGAGTAGATCGCCATTTCTCTCTCTGGGGAATTTTCCCACCCCAGGGATTGAACCCCTGTCTCCTATATTGGCAGGAGAATTCTTTACTACTGAGCCACCTGGGTATCGTTATATAAATATTCATTGCCAAATACACATGTCCAAGTGGTAAGCAACACTAACTTCTATCATCTATTAGATCTCTGTCTTTAGGAAGTTTAGAGTGTGGTGGGGGAAACAGACCTCTTCATTCTAGTCAATCACCATTGTATTAAATCTGTTTCAGTTTAGAGCAAAATTGTGTGGAGCTATATAATACCAAATGCAAAGTTGTTGTTGTTGTCTTTTTCTCTCTCATTTTTACCTTACTCATCTTATTAGCAGAAGTTGACCAACTTTTTAATTCCTCTTACTTTCAATAGGTAAAGTTTCTCACAACATAAGCAGTGTGTTTTGACAAAAGAGTATTGTCACCCACAAATACTCTTTATTCTACTTTTTCTGAAGGAATTTCTAAGAAACACAGTACTGGCTAACTTTAACTAAATATGTATTCATTATAATTGGTTGTCCTCTGTTCTAGAACTCTGTTTAAGATGCAACCTGTTGATGTGAGCTTGGGAGAAAATACATTTTAAGGACTTCCTATTAGTTCTTTTCTTTGAAGTCTAGACGAAACAGTGCTTAGGTTCTTATTTCACACCTTTTAACTCTTTAGAAGGCAAAACAACCCTCCTCACCACCCCCCCACCCCTGGAAACAAAAAAAAAAAAAAAAAAAAAAAAAAAAAACCAAAAAACAAAAAACAAAACCTGCCTGCCCAGCAGGAGACATGGGTTTGATCTCTGGGTTAAGAAGGTCCCCTGCAGGAGGGCATGGCAACCCACTCCAGTATTCTCCAGGTGCCTGGTGGATTATAGTCCATGGTGTTGTAAAGAGTCAGGCACGACTGAGCAACTAAGCACAGCACAAAATATAAAGTACATTTTCCCCATTTTAACCATTTAAAGTGTGACATTTGGTACATTTACAGTGTGGGACAACCATCACTTCATCCATCTCCAGTTTTCATCACCCCAAACTGCCTCCATGAAACACTGCCTCCACGTTCCTGCTTCCTCCAGCCCTGACAATGAACAGTCTACTTTCTGTCTATGAATTTGCCTTTTCTAGGCTCCTCATAGAAGTGGAATTGACAGGCATAGAGTAGGATAATTACTTTAGAAATTCCACTATGGGTTAAAGATAGAAAGGGAATTTTAAGGGAGTTTAGGAGAGTCTTGTAGGCTAATGACCACTCAAGAAAAGAATGCAGTAACCTAGCAACAACCTACTCTACCTTGAAAGAAGAACAGGTACATCCAAGTGCCAGGCACAGTCAAGCTACAAACCCTGACAGCTAGAACAGAAGACAATAGATACGAGGTCTGAATCTTGTTACATGAATTCAGGGAGTTAATAGTCCTTGAAAAATAGCATTTCTGCATTTAGCCAAGATAGGAATATAGGTGAAAGGGGAAAGAAACTAGGTGGAGCATTATATCAAAAGCTGAGATGAATTGCCATATTTTAATATGTGTTATCACCCTTCTGGTTTCCCCGGTGGTTCAGTGATCAAGAATCCACCTGCCATTTCAGGAGACACAGGTTTGATCCTTGAGTCAGGAAGGTTCCCTGGAGAAGGAAAGGCAACCCATGCCAGTATTCTTGCCTGGGAAATCCCATGGACAGAGGAGTCGAGTGAGCTACAAACTATGGGTTCTCAAAAGAGTCGTACACGACTGAGTAAACTTCACTCTTCTGCTAAAATACATATGATTTAAACCGTGCCATGACAGTTTCAGTTAAACCATAGAGGGTCAAAGGAGGAACTAATGACGTAGGCTTTGTGTGTGCCCAAGAATGAGGAAGAAGGTGGTCTTCTCCCCTCCCTGCTTTTTCTTTGATTATAAAAATGTAGCCCTCGTTGTTCTCAGGGCTGCACGCCCTCGCCTGCCCTCTTGCGTTTCTCACGAGCATCCTATGCTGATAAACTCACTCTCTACCTATTGCTTTGCTTCACACTGAATTCTTTCTACATTGAGACAAGAGAACCTGAGCTTCAATAAGTCCTGAGACCAGGTAAGCAGTTTCAATTAAAAGACAGTGGGTTTGAATCTCATTTGAGCAAGAGTGTGGTTTCAGAATCATATAATATTTGCCTTTTTGTGTCTTGCTTCTTTCACTTAGCATAATATTCTCAAGGTTAATCCATGTCATAGCAGACTCTCCTTCCTTTTCATGGCTGAATAACACGTCTTTAAATGGACCTACCATATTTTGTTTAACCATTTGTCTGTTAATGGATTTACTTATCTTTTAAGATCCATTTTAAAAATAGTTATTTCAAAGGTATAGCTGATTTACAATATTCTGTTAGTTTCAGGTGTACAGAATAGTGATTCAGTATTTTTGCAGATTATATTCCATTATAAGTTACTACAAGATAATGGGTATAATTCTCTGTACTTGTTTTATCCTTGTGCTTGCTAAGTCATTTCAGTTGTGCCCAGCTCTTCCGCTCCTCCATGGACTATAGCTCACCAGGCTCCCCTGTCCATGGGATTCTCCAGGCAAGAATACTGGAATGGGTTGCCATGCCCTTCTCCAAGGGATCTTCCCAACCCAGGGATTGAAACTGCGTCTCTTACGTCTCCTGCTTTAGTAGGCAGGTTCTTTACCACCAGTGCCACCTGGGAAGCCTAGGTTATATCCTTGATGCTTACCTATTTTATACAAAATAGCTTGTAGCTGTTAATCCCATACCCTTAATGTGTCTCTTCCCCAATCTCTTTCGCCTTGAGTGACCATAAGTTTGTTTTCTATAAAGTGAAGTGAAAGTCACTCAGTCGTGTCTGACCCTTTGAGACTCACTCCATGGACTACACAGTCCATGGAATTCTCCAGGTCAGAATACTGAAGTGGGTAGCCGTTTCCTTCTCTGTGGACTGAACCTGGAGATTCTCAACCCAAGGATTGAACCCAGGTCTCCTGCATGGCAGGCAGATTCTTTACCAGTTGAGCCATGCAGAAAACTCCTTTCTATACATGCTGCTACTGTTAAGTCACTTCAGTCGTGTCTGACTCTGTGTGACCCCATAGACAGCAGCCCACAAGGCTCCTCCGTCCCTAGGATTCTCTAGGCAAGAACACTGGAGTGGGTTGCTATTTCCTTCTCCAATGCATAAAAGTGAAGTCGCTCAGTTGTGTTCGACCCTCAGCGACCCCATGGACTGCAGCCTTCCAGGCTCCTCCGTCCATGGGATTTTCCAGGCAGGAGTACTGGAGTTAGGTGCTATTGCCTTCTCCGACCTTTCTATACATATCCATTCTAAATGCGACATCCTCCAGTGGACCTCTCTTTAAAGGAAGAATCTGAGAAAGGGTCATCTTCTTTTCCCCACGACACCTGGCACAGTGCCTTTCCCCTAATAGACTCCCAGCAAATACTTAGAATGAAAAGTTAGTGAGTGAATAAATAAACACAGGCTTCCCAGGTGGCACAAGTGATAAAGAACATGAGTGCCAATGCAGGAGACACTGTATATATACACGCACACACACACATCAGTTGCTCAGTTGTCTCCGACATAGGAGATGAGGGTTCAATCCCTGGGTTGGGAAGATTCCCCGGAGAAGGGCATGGCAGCCCACTCCAGTTTTCTTGCCTGGAGAATCGCATGGACAGAGGGGATTAGCAGGCTACAGTCCATAGGGTCGCGAAGAGTCAGACACAACCGAAATGACTTAACACGCACACACATAATAAACACAACTAAGAATCCTCCGTTCTTTCTACCTTTCTAGTGAAAACAACCAGTGTTTACTCACTCATTTTCACAATTTCATTATTTAAAGAAAATTCTTTGAGGAAGCACACAAATATTATCTGCATATCATCCTTCCAAAAATAATGATCCTTTGTAATCATATAGTTATCTATTATCTAAATGTTCTCTTAAGTTGAAATAAGCCAACTAATTTTTCCAGGAGAGAAAACTG